>JANAVB010025198.1:20854194-21021553 GCA_029216955.1 Iris pallida | reverse complement strand
GATATTTCTAGTTATCAAATCTCTCTCGTTTATATATATTCTTTACAGTCCATGTATCTTACTTTATGCATGCTTTATATTTTCGAACATGATATGAACTGCGTGAGATGTATTGTGCTCGTTCCTGTCCTGACTGGACCTATTAAAATATTACAGATGATGATGGTGACTGTCCTATCTTCTATGGGACATATGAGGGTGACCTTCAGGAGCCTGAGGAGCATCTAGCTCAGTAGAGGGTGCCTAGTCTAGTCTAGTGTTTATAGTTTTCATTTTGTATCGGATTGTTCCGATTGTTAGTTGTGACTTAGTTATATTTCAGGTCTTGTACTTATTTGTGTTGGACATCTACTTTGTGAGGTGTGATAACTCTATTTATATTCAGTTTTTTCCTTTCATCTGATTCCATATCATGCTCTATCTTTCCTAGACTTGTGTTTGAGATATAGAGTTGAGATGTTATGTTATACCTCTGTGCGGAGATGACAGGTTTATATATCTTGTTGTTAGATGTTAGATGTTATAGATGACCTATACAGCGTTCTACCGCCGACACTGCGGCGTAGGCTGGACGTACCCACGTTCTCGTGCCCCTAATCAGGGTGCGGGTCGTGACACGTTTTTGTGGTGGCCCATGCAGGTCTGTGCCACAATTAGTGCGATCTCGTAATGGTGCTCGACTTAGAGTACTAATTACGAGCCTGCAATTAGGACGTAGGACCTAGGACATGATAGGAGTTTCTCAATCACATCTAGGAAATTTCTGATCTTTTGATTATCATGATTACTTCTCTTGTATTAAATTAACTGTCCTTCTTTGATAATATACTCATGTGCCATATTGATCTCTTTTTTCAATTCGTCTCCAGAATGACGAAGACGCACCCGCAGGCCACTGGATCGAGTAGCTTGCCCGATAGATCTGACCATGCTGAGGAGAAGGTTCACGAGACTGCCCCCAGTGATTCCACTATCCCGAAGACCCCGACAGATGCACAGGGAGGTCTACTACCTCCACCCCAGAGGGTTTCGGCCGTTGTTCCAGGGATACTGCCGCCACCACCACCGATACCGACGGATACACATCATATGTTCCTTCTCCTTCAGCAGATGATGGAGACTCAGCGGGCCCAGGCAGAGGCATCGCAGTGCCAGTCGGAGGCATCACATCGTCAGATTGAGATGCTGAGGCAGAGCACGGAGAACTCGCATCAGCTTACACTGGCAGCAGTGGAGAGAGTGGCACCGGGTACGGTGCAGGGCCCTTCTGGCTAGCAGCCGTACCAGCAGCAGTCCAGGCCGAGGACAGTACTAGACTTTAGGAAGATGAGCTCCAGGGACTTCACGGGCACAAAGGGCGTCCTTTATACAGACGACTGGCTAGAGGATGTGCAACGGAGCATGGAGCTTGCAGAGCTTCCTAGATCACTTAGGTTTCGGCCGCAGCTAGCTGATTCTTCGACATTGCGCTGACATGGTACCGTACGGATCCTCATGCGTCGGTGAGAGGGCTGACATAGGAGAACTTTCGGAGGCTCTTCAAGGAGAAGTTCTTCCTGGACGTGGCTCTTACAGCATTGGAGGGCCAGTTCGTGGGTCTAGTACAGAGGAACTCGTCGGTGGACGAGTATGCAGCTGAGTTCTTCCGCCTTAGCAGGTTTGCTCCCGATATGATCCAGGATGAGGGGCAGAAGGCTCGTAAGTTCCGTAGGGGACTTATTCATGCAGTGCGCACCCGCACCTCGGGACGCCGTGACGCGATGTTCGATCAGATATTGAAGGACGCACAGATTGCAGAGGAGGACTTCGACCTCAAGCCGAAGAGGGGCAGTGATACATTAGGGGCTAGTTCTAGTGTAGGGCCAGCCAAGCACCCTCATATACAGCAGAGGCCAGTTCAGCAGCCGCTTCAGGGCCAGGGACATGTACTTCACCAGCAGGCACCCAGGCAGCAGCACCCTATATGTAACTTCTGTAAGAAGCAAGGTCACGGATGGGACGACTGCAGGAAGAGGCAGGGCCTGTGTTTGCTTTGTGGTTCAGCAGAGCATCAGTTGAGGGAGTGTACCAATAACTTGGCAAGATTGGCTCAGACAGCAGCAGGAGCTAGGGCTCCGACAGGACAGCAGACGGGACTACCGTTGCAGACTCAGCAGTAGAGGTTTGTCCAGCATTAGCAGCAGGCCAAGGAAGGCCAGCCGGGGTGAGCTTTCGCAATGGCAATCGATGATGCACAGGCAGAGGGAGAGCTGATTGCAGGTTCCAACCTTTTCGATTCTATTTTTCGTATTTGCCTCCTTATAACTGTCTTGAAATTCGATTCTATCTGTTCCTCGTAGTTGATAAAATTTTGTTCGGATATTTCATTGTGAATTATTTTCTTTTGAGATAAGTCGTATGGGCTAGGTCGTCTCGATTATGGGATCTAGAGTCTTCTATAGTCATGTTAGCTGGCATAGTGAGGACATATAGTCAGATTTTGGACGTATTTCTCGGGTGTGGGAATTTAAGGTTTTTGCGGCCAGGCATACGGCAATACGAAAATTTTAAATACCATGACTCTAGAGGTATGTACCTTAGTCAAGGACTCTATGAATATCGTAGCCTTACTCACTAGCATGACGATGATTCCGAGTATCATGATTTTGGACAGACGCATATGATTATCGGACTGTGTATTTGAGACTGTGATTGTTGGGGTGTTTAACCTAGAAGGAGTATGACCATTCTAATTTTGAGGATGAAATTTTTCTAAGAAGGGTAGACTTGTAGCACCTAGTTTCTAAAATGAGGGTAATTTTGAAATTTTGTAATTATAATTATTTAATAATGATATTTAAACCATATTATAATTTTTGGAGATTTTTAGTTATTTTTAAAACTATTTAAAACCACGACTTGTGATTTTGATGTTTTGTTAGTGCAACTTTAGAGACTACTTAACCTAGAGACTAACCATGATCATATGAGCCTAGTCATAGGTTTAGAACATCAAGTTAGGACTTTTTAGCCTAAGGGGTATTTTGGTAATTTACTAGGAATTATTGGAATTATTGGATTTATGTGAATTATTATTATTTAATTATTGTCATGAGAGTCCCTAACCTAGTCTACCCATATCTAGAGGTTAGCCACTAACCTAGAGATTAAAGGATAGCTAATTATCTCATGGCATTATTCACAAATATCTAAGAATACCTTTATTAGATATTTTTCTTAAACCCCTCAAATATCATTCCTTACTTAGAAGTCCAAACCTTAACCAAGAAGGAAGACACAAAAGTCTTCATGGACACCCCCTTCCCACACCCTATGACCAGCCATGGGCACCCCCCTATCACTACCCCCTTCTATATAATCACTACATTTCATTCATGTCTCATTTACATGAATTTACACTTCTTTAGACCATTAAAAATCCCATACCTTCAAACCCTCACAACTTGTTCATTTCAACTCCTTTTCCCCTCTATTCTTTTACATTGGAACCCTACAACATCAAGGGTGCTAAGGGAGGCTAGCAATCAAGATTCCACAAGGCTAGGACATCACCAAGTGAAGAGGACACACCCCCATATTCTCGACTTTTCCTTGAGTTTTCACTCAATAGGTAAAGTGCCTCTAACCCTATTAATATTGTGTTTTTCCTTTATAAATGCATGCATATAGGTATACCCTAGCTGTGGTTCAAGTTTGGTAAAATCTAGGGTTGGTTTGGTGTCCGTATCGGACACGTATCCTAGGTTATAAAACCTTGTTTGATGAAATGCCCCAAAGGATTGAACTTTGTTATTTTGTAAAACAAATTACATATTCTTGTAGCCCTAGACTAGTAGAACATGTACCCACTTGACTGAGCACAATTTAGATTCTTTTTCGTGTCCAAATCGGACACGAACCCACGTTTTTATATTGTGCACAGACACGAAAAATCCTCTGCTACTCGACCCTGTTTTCTCTCTCCTCATGCCACATGGACACGTGCCATTTGGCACAGAGGTGGGGGCAACCTCTGACATGCCCCCCTCAAATTTACGACACCTCGTGTCGTATCGAGGACACGAGGACACATGCACTGGCAATGCACTGACAGTGCACACACTAACAGAGCCGACTTCGCGCGAGTCGTGTCGACTCTGGACACGTTGTGGACACCTCGTGGTGACACGAGTGTGTAGCCCAACACGTGGGCTACACGTGGACATGACCACGAGACTCCACGTGGCTCGTGTCGTGTCCAATAGACACTTGCATTGCTGTACGACGCTGCACGTAGCAGTGTGTATCAGTAGAGTTTTCTCGACTAATACGCGTCTCGTGTCTTGTCCTGGTGACACGAGGACACGAGACAGACACTGGAACACATAGCCTGACCCTAGGTGAACCTGGACACGTTACCACGAGACACGTGGATGTGTGTGTCGTGTCCCACACACACGTGAACCCGTGCACGGCGCTGTGACACTGCACAGTATCTGAAGCTTACCCGATTTGGGTTTTTAACTCTTGGACACGTTGTGTCGTGTCACGGTGGACTCCTAGGGACCCCTACGACACGTATACATGTGGGGGCACGATTACCAACTACTGTATTCATGTCTTAGCTAGGTTTTTAGGTTTAATTTGGGTTTCCCCCCAATTTACCTTTACTACACAGTGTTTTCCAAATTTCCAGTATTTTCTAGTTTTTTAAAAAATGGATTTTGAATTGATTTTATTATCTATATAGTGTGTAATTGCCTGTATATACACTGTATAGGTATGTATATATATATGAGTGTGTGGGTATATGTGTATGTGTATGTGAGTGTATATATGTATATATATAGGTATGTATAGGTGTGTGTGTATATGTATTAATGTGTGTGTGTGTTGTGCCCATTCTCAGAATTCTGAGAACCCCCCTCTCACTGTTACACACACACACCACTACCCCAGCCCTCTAACCCTCTCACACCCTTTCATTCTCTATTACCCCCTCTCTCTCTTTCCCTCTCCCACTATATATATATATATATAGGTTTATACATATATGTAAGTATATGTATATTATGTGGTAATATACGACTAGTCATATATATATATAAATATAATATTGAATTGTATATAGAGGGCTATGTATGTATATTACATAGATGTAGGTTTACCTATAGATAGCTATATGTGAACCTATGTGTAGTGACCTAGAAATATTAGCCTATGGTCATAGTCACTAGTCTATGGCTAATAAGAGGTTGCCCTATACTAGGCCTAATTGGCTCTTGAATGGTTGACCTAGGTAGCCTTGTTGACCATGGTTGACTAAGTCAACTATAGGTCAAACTTGACCTAATTAACCTAGAATTGACTAGGACTAACTCAAATGACTTAGTGACTCAAGTATGATTAAACCTTAACTAGTTTGACATTGGTTGACCTAACCTTGACTATTTTGACCTAGTTTGACTTTTTAAGTTGACCAGAGTTGACTTTGGCCTAGATTGACCTAGAATCATGTAGTATGCATTGTATACTCTATTTTTACCATTGTGGATATATTGTGACCTGTTTTACTCTAAATAGGACTTTGTGATACTAGTTCAGACATCTATTCATATCAGTCATACATGGTGACAGGCGAGAACATTCTCTGATCATTTTATACTTGTTAGGATTTATATTCTTGTTCTAGATTACTTTACATGATGCTGTCACGTTATTATCACGGATTGGTACTATATGGATCTTGTCATACGATGTTATCCCCCTCGGGGTGCATCAAATACAGTTGTCATGTGTTTTTTACGAACATCTTGTATTTTATGTATACCGCTTCATATATACTCTTGTGCAATCTTGTACTCTCATGATCACGTGAGTAAACATGATAAAAACCTCTTGTGCAAGGTAACGTAACTTGACTGGATCCTTGTGTATTGATTGGGGAGGGTAAGTAGGAAATGGTTATGTGATCAAAATCCCATCTTGTGAAATCTTGTGAAATCATGTATATGTCCATAGTACACTCATGTATGATGGAGTTACCCTTGCATTGTCCTAACCCGTTTATATAACCATATCACGCTCTAAATCACAGGTTACCTACATTTCTTACTTATCATATATATATATTTCCAGTTATCAAATCTCTCTCGTTTTTATATATATTCTTTACAGTCCATGTATCTTACTCTATGCATGCTTTATATTTTCCAATATGATATGAACTGCGTGAGATGTATTGTGCTCGTTCCTGTCCTGACTGTACCTGTTGAAAATATTACAGATGATGATAGTGACTGTCCTACCTTCTATGGGACACATGAGGGTGACCTTCAAAAGCCTGAGGAGCATCTAGCTAAGTAGAGGGTGCCTAGTCTAGTCTTGTGTTTATAGTTTTCATTTTGTATCGGATTATTCCGATTGTTAGTTGTGACTTAGTTATATTTCAGGTCTTGTAATTATTTGTGTTGGACATCTACTTTGTGTGGTGTGATAACTCTATTTATATTCTGTTTCTTACTTTCATCTGATTCTATATCATGCTCTATCTTTTCTAGACTTGTGTTTGAGATATAGAGTTGAGATGTTATGCTATACCTTCGTGCGGAGATGACAGGTTTATATATCTTGTTGTTAGATGTTAGATGTTAGATGTTATAGATGACCTATACAGCGTTCTACCGCCGATACTGCGGCATAGGCTGGACGTACCTACGTTCTCGTGCCCCTAATCAGGGTACGGATCGTGACACATTTTTGTGGTGGCCCATGCAGGTCTGTGTCGCAATTAGTGCGATCTCGTAATGGTGCTCGACTTAGAGTACTAATTACGAGCCTGCAATTAGGACGTAGGACCTAGGACCTAGGACATGATAGGAGTTTCTCAATCACACCTAGGAAATTTTCGATCTTTTGATTATCATGATTACTTCCCTTGTATTAAATTAACTGTCCTTCTTTGATAAATCTACTCATGTGCCATATTGATCTCTTTGTTTCAATTCGTCTCCAGAATGACGAAGATGCACCCGCAGGCCACTAGATCGAGTAGCTTGCCCGATAGATCTGACCAGGCTGAGGAGGAGGTTCACGAGACTGCCCCCAGTGATTCCACTATCCCGGAGACCCCGACAGTTGCACATGGAGGTCTACTACCTCCACCCCAGAGGGTTTCGGCCATTGTTCCAGAGATACTTCTGCCACCACCACCGATACCGACAGATACACATCATATGTTCCTTCTCCTTCAGCAGATGATGGAGACTCAGCGGGCCCAAGCAGAGGCATCGCAGCGCCAGTCGAAGGCGTCACATCGTCAGATTGAGATGCTGCGGCAGAGCATGGAGAACTTGCATCAGCTTGCACTGGCAGTAGTGGAGAGAGGCACCGGGTACGGTGCAGGGCCCTACTGGCCAGCAGCCGTACCAGCAGCAGTCCAGGCCGGGGACAGTACTAGACTTTAGAAAGATGAGCTCCAGGGACTTTACGGGTACAGAGGTCATCCTTTATGCAGACGACTGGCTAGAGGATGTACAGCGGAGCATGGAGCTGGCAGAGCTTCCTAGAGCACTTTGGGTTTCGGCCGCAGCCAGCCGATTCTTCGACATTGCGCTGACATGGTACCGTACGGATCCTCATGCGTCGGTGAGAGGGCTGACATGAGAGAACTTTCGGAGGCTCTTCAAGGAGAATTTCTTCCCGGACGTGGCTCTTACAGCATTGGGGGGCCAGTTCGTGGGTCTAGTACAGGGGAACTCTTCGGTGGACGAGTATGCAGCTGAGTTCTTCTGCCTTAGTAGGTTCGCTCCCGATATGATCCAGGATGAGGGGCAGAAGGCTCGTAAGTTCCGTAGGGGACTTATTCATGCAGTGCGCACACCGCACCTCGGGACGTCGTGATGCGACGTTCGATCAGATATTGATGGACGCACAGATTGCAGAGGACTTCGGCCTCAAGCCGAAGAGGGCAGTGATACATTAGGGGCTAGTTCTAGTGCAGGGCCAACCAAGCGCCCTCACATACAGCAGAGGCCAGTTCAGCAGCCGCTTCAGGGCCAGGGACATGTACTTCACCAGCAGGCACCCAGGCAGCAACAGCACCCTATATGTAACTTCTGTAAGAAGCAAGGTCACGGATGGGACGACTGCAGGAAGAGGCAGGGCCTGTGTTTGCTTTGTGGTTCAACAGAGCATCAGTTGAGGGAGAGTCCCAAGAACTTGGCACGATTGGCTCAGGCAGCAGCAGGAGCTAGGGCTCCGACAGGGCAGCAGACGGGACTACCGTTGCAGACTCAGCAGCAGAGGTTTGTCCAGCATCAGCAGTAGGCCAAGGGAGGCCAGCCGGGATGAGCTTTCACCAAGGCAGTCGATGATGCACAGGTAGAGGGAGAGCTGGTTGCAGGTTCCAACCTTTTCGATTCTATTTTTCGCATTTGCCTCCTTATAACTGTCTTGAAATTCGATTCTGTCTGTTCCTCGTAGTTGATAAAATTTTGTTCGGATATTTTATTGTGAATTATTTTCTTTTGAGATAAGTCGTATGGGCTAGGTCGTCTCGATTATGGGATCTAGAGTCTTCTATAGTCATGTTAGCTGGCATAGTGAGGACATATAGTCAGATTTTGGACGTATTTCTCGGATGTGGGAATTTAAGATTTTCGCGGCCAGGCATGCGGCAATGTAAAAATTTTAAATACCATGATTCTAGAGGTATGTACCTTAGTCAAGGACTCTGTGAATATCGTAACCTTGCTCACTAGCATGACGAAGATTCCGAGTATCATGATTTTGGACAGACGCATATGATTATCGGACTGTGTGTTTGAGACTGTGATTGTTGGGGTTTTAACCTAGAAGGAATATGACCATTCTAATTTCGAGGACGAAATTTTTCTAAGGAGGGTAGACTTGTAGCACACAGTTTCTAAAATGAGGGTAATTTAAAAATTTTGTAATTATAATTATTTAATAATGATATTTAAATCATATTATGATTTTTGGAGATTTTTAGTTATTTTTAAAACTATTTAAAACCACAACTTGTGATTTTGATGTTTTGTTAGTGCAACCTTAGAGATTACTTAACCTAGAGACTAGCCATGATCATATGAGCCTAGTCATAGGTTTAGAACATCAAGTTAGGACTTTTTAGCCTAAGGGGTATTTTGGTAATTTACTAGGAATTATTGGAATTAATGGATTTATGTGAATTATTATTATTTAATTATTGTCATGAGAGTCCCTAACCTAGTTTACCCTAATCTAGAGGTTAGCCACTAACCTAGAGATTAAAGGATAGCTAATTATCTCATGGCATTATTCACAAATATCTAAGAATACCTTTATTAGATATTTTCCTTAAACCCCTCAAAATATCATTCCTTACCTAGAAGTCCAAACCTTAACCAAGAAGGAAGACACAAAAGTCTTCATGGACACCCCCTTCCCACATCCTTTGGCCAGCCATGGGCACCCCCCTATCACTACCCCCTTCTATATAATCACTACATTTCATTCATGTCTCATTTACATGAATTTACACTTCTTTAGACCATTGAAAATCCCATACCTTCAAACCCTCACAACTTGTTCATTTCAACTCCTTTTCCCCTCTAGTCTTTTCCATTGGAATCCTACAACATCAAGGGTGCTAAAGGAGCAGCAATCAAGATTCCACAAGGCTAGGACATCACCAAGTGAAGAGACACACCCCCATATTCTAGGCTTTTCCTTGAGTTTTCACTCAATAGGTAAAGTGCCTCTAACCCTATTAATATTGTGTTTTTCCTTTATAAATGCATCATAGGTATACCCTAGCTGTGGGTCAAGTTTGGTAAAATCTAGGATTGGTTTGGTGTCCGTATCAGACACGTATCCTAGGTTATAAAACCTTGTTTGATGAAATACCCCAAAGGATTGAACTTTGTTATTTGCAAAACAAATTACATATTCTTGTAGCCCTAGACTAGTAGAACATGTACCCACTTGACTGAGCACAATTTAGATTCTTTTTCATGTCCAAATCGGACACGAACCCGTTTTTACATTGTACACAGACACGAAAAATCCCCTACTACTCGACCACTGTTTTCTCTCTCCTCACGCCACATGGACACGTGCCATTTGGCACAGAGGTGGGGCAACCTCTGATTCCCCCCTCAAATTTCATGACACCTCGTATCGTATCAAGGACACGAGGACACGTGCACTGGTCGTGCACTGACAGTGCACACACGCACAGAGCCGACTTCACGCGAGTCATGTCGACTCTGGACACGTGTGGACACCTCGTAGTGACACGAGTGTGTAGCCCAACACGTGGGCTACATGTGAACTTGACCATGAGGCCCACGTGGCTCGTGTCGTGTCCACGAGACACTTGTATCGATGCACGACGCTGCGCGTAGCAGTGTGTATCAGTCAAGTTTTCTCGACTGATACGTGTCTCGTGTCGTGTCCTGGTGACACGAGGACACGAGACAGACACTGCACAATGTCTGAAGCTTACCCGATTTGGGTTTTTGACCCTTGGACACGTTGTGTCGTGTCGTGGTGGACTCCTAGGGAACCCTACGACACATATACATATGGGGCACGATTACCAACCACTTATTCATATCTTAGCTAGGTTTTTAGGTTTAATTTGGGTTTCCCCCCATTTACCTTCACTGCACAGTGTTTTCCAAATTTCCAGTATTTTCCAATTTTTAAAAATGGATTTTGAATTGATTTTATTATCTATATATGTGTGTAATTGCCTGTATATACACTGTATAGGTATGTATATAGTATATGAGTGTGTGGGTATATGTGTATGTGTATGTGAGTGTATATATGTATATATATAGGTATGTATAGGTGTGTATATATGTATGTAATGTGTGTGTGTTTGTGCCCATTCTCAGAATTCTGAGAACCCCCTTCCCCTCACTGTTACACACACACCACTACCCCAGCCCTCTAACCCTCTCACACCCTTTCATTCTCTATACCCTCTCTCTATTTCCCTCTCCCACTATATATATATATATAATATATATATATATATATATATATATATATATATAATATATATATATATATAAGTAAGTATATGTATATATGTTATATATATTTGACTAGTTATATATATATAATAAATATATATTGATTTATTATATAGAGGGCTATGTATGTATATTACATAGATGCAGGTTTACCTATAGATAGCTATATGTGAACCTATGTGTAGTGACCTAGAAATATTAGCCTATGGTCATAGTCACTAGTCTATGGCTAATAAGAGGTTGCCCTATACATGGCCTAATTGGCTCTTGAATGGTTGACCTGGGTAGCCTTGTTGACCATGGTTGACTAAGTCAACTATAGGTCAAACTTGACATAATTAACCTAGAATTGACTAGCTAACTCAAATAACTTAGTGACTCAAGTATGATTAAACCTTAACTAGTTTGACATTGGTTGACCTAACCTTGACTAGTTTGACCTAGTTTGACTTTTTAAGTTGACCAGAGTTGACCAAGAGTTTACTTTGGCCTAGATTGACCTAGAATCATGTAGTATGCATTGTATACTCTATTTTTACCATTGTGGATATATTGTGACCTGTTTTACTCTAAATAGGACTTTGTGACACCGATTCAGACATCTATTCATATCAGTCATACAGGGTGACAGGTGAGTACATTCTCTGATCATTTCATACTTGTTAGGATTTATATTCTTACTCTAGATTACTTTACATAGCTGTCACATTATTATCACTGATTGTACTATATGGATCTTGTCATGCGATGTTATTCCTCTCGGGTGCATCAAATACAGTTGTCATGTGCTTTTCACGAACATCTTGTATTTATGTACACCGCTTCATGTATACTCTTGTGCAATCTTGTACTCTCATGATCACGTGAGCAAACATGATAAAAACCTCTTGTGTAAGGTAACGTAACTTGACTGGATCCTTGTGTATTGATTGGGGATGTGAGTATGAAATAGTTATGTGATCAAATCCCATCTTGTGAAATCTTGTGAAATCATGTATATGTCCATAGTACACTCAGTATGATGGAGTTACCCTTGCATTGTCCTAACCCGTTTATATAACCATATCATGCTCTAAATCACAGGTTACCTATAGTTCTTACTTATCATATATATAGATATTTCCAGTTATCAAATCTCTCTCTCATTTTTATAATATATTCTTTACAGTCCATGTATCTTACTCTATGCATGCTTTACATTTCCAAACATGATATGAACTGCGTGAGATGTATTGTGCTTGTTCCTGTCCTGACTGGACCTGTTAAAAATATTACAGATGATGATGGTGACTGTCCTACCTTATATGGGACACATGAGGGTGACCTTCCGGAGCCTGAGGAGCATCTAGCTCAGTAGAGGGTGCCTAGTCTAGTCTAGTATTTATAGTTTTCATTTTGTATCTGATTGTTCCGATTGTTAGTTATGACTTAATTATATTTTAGGTCTTGTACTTATTTGTGTTGGATATCTACTTTGTGTGTTGTGATAACTCTATTTATATTCAGTTTCTTCCTTTCATCTGATTCCATATCATGCTCTATCTTTCCTAGACTTGTGTTTGAGATATAGAGTTGAGATGTTATGTTATACCTCCATGCGGAGATGACAGGTTTATATACTTGTTGTTAGATGTTATAGATGGCCTATACAGCGTTCTAACCGCCGACTGCGGCGGGTAGGCTGGACGTACCCACGTTCTCGTGCCCCTAATCAGGGTGCGGGTCGTGACACCATAGACATAGTTGTGAGATCATTTCCTTCTATGATGGCTGTCACCTTAGGGTTCCAAATCTTTGGTAGCCCCCTAAGTAGCTTGCGAATCTTCTCGTGATTTGTATATTGTTTGTCGAGCGAAGATAGGGGATTGATGATGTCGAGGAATCTTGTGAACATTTGCGTGATCGTCTCATTTTGCTTCATCTTGAAAGCCTCATATTCTTGAGTGAGACGGCTTATCTTTGTTTCCTTGACTTGGGTGGTTCCTTCATGCGTCACATCTAGAAGTCTCTATACTTCGTGAGAGGTGGTGCATGTTGAGACCCTGTTGAACTCATTCCTGTCTATAGCATAGAATAAAGCATTAGTAGCTATCGCGTCTAGACTTGCCTGTTTCTTCTCCTCATCAGAATATTTGTCATATGATTTCTCAACGAGATCACCATTGACAACTATCCTGGCGGACTTTTGTAACCATCAATGACGATGGTCCACAGGTCGAAGTCTAGCGACTTGAGATAAATGCTCATCCTTGTTTTCCAATAGGTGTAGTTAGTTCCATCAAATAGGGGAGGCCTATGAGTGGACTGCCCTTCACCGTGATTGAAAATCAAGGATTTTGTGGTTGCCATGGATCAGCTCTAGGATGTTAGTCCTTGTTGAGAGAACAGAGCTCTGATACCAATTGAAGAACAGATGGCAACTCTAGAGGGGGTGAATAGAGTTTATAGCGATAATAGCCAATTAAAAATTAAACTCTTTCACAAGTGAAAATAATCAGAGTAAATACGGAAATAAATAAGGAGCAAGAAAGCATACGCAAACACAGCCAATTTTAACCTGGTTTCCCTCGTGGAGGACTAGTCCAGGCCTGAGAACTCTAGCTCAGGATTAAATCTACTATTTCTGAAATAGTAGTTACACCCCGTGCCTTTTCTTCAGAAGAGCACGTCAACTTCTTACAAAGATCGCAGTGGCAAAGCTTGGAATTTTCTAAGAGACTTCTTGAACTCTTGCACAAACTCCTAACTAAAAAATGCTGAGCACTTGAGGCTTATGGAGCTTGTGGCTAGTAGATGAAGAAGGGTATGGCTTGTATTGAGCTTTAGAGAAGAGAAGAGAAGATTGGAAGATTGAAAATGAGAGAATTCATGGCCTATTTATAGGATGGCCTATTTATAGGATACCAGGTAGGCAGAATTCGGCCAGAATTCTGGTTGGATCATTCAAAAATTTGGCCGTTGGACAGCTTGCAACCAGCCAACCCTAAAAATTAGGGTTCTAATTGGGACAGAGTTCGGCCCAAACTCTTTGTGGAGGCAGAGTTCGGCCCGAACTCTGTCTCTAGAGCACAGAATGGGTCATTGGTCCAATAGGCTTATTTGGATGTGTGTGGAGCTTTTGGATTTTGGGTAGGGTATAGGTTAAGTCTCAGATGCTCAGCACAACTCAGCTTACATAAGTCTAGACTCAAATAAAGTTTATAAAATACAGACTCAAAATAACTAGCATTGCAAAACTGGGCTGTCGTCTGACTTATGCTGGATGTAGTCTTCATGTGTCGTATGAATTATCACAAGTATTATTTTGTGTCAACAGGATACACCCCAGAGGGGCAGGGCTTTTGCGCTGACAGTCGAGTAGACCGACGCTACGGATGATGGGTTAGCAGGCCTGTCTTTCATGTTCTTCTTTCCATCTTGTTGTGTGATTCTATTAGTACCTATCAGGATGTTTTGTACTGTGATAGATAGGATAGTGACCCTGATCAAGACCGTGAAATCACGACCAGTAGGATTGTGTTCCTTCGACCTTGATTGATTGGGGGTTTGACCTAGGAAGGTGCGATCATCTTAATTTCGAGGACGAAATTTTTCTAAGGGAGGTAGGATTGTAACATCAAGTTTTCCAGATGAGGGTAATTTTGAAATTTTGTATTTATAATTACTATTATTGATATTTATTTCATATTATGATTTTTGGTAATTTTTAATCATTTTTAAACTATTTAAAAACTGTTTTAAGTCATGGCTTGTGATTTTGACTTTGACTAGTTGAGACCTTGTAGACTAGCCTAGAAGCCAACCCTAGCTACGGTGACCCTAGTCTAACTTAAGGTAACCTATTTTAGTCATTAAAAATTAGTTTTGAAATAGGAAGATTAAGTTTAAGTGAAATGGGTTCATGACTTATGACTTAACTCAATGACTTATGATTTTTCCAATTCATGACATATAATTGAGCCATAGCCTCATGACTTAAGCCCAAACCCCAACAAGCCCACCCATGGCAGCCAACCTAGGGTTTCCTACCCCAATTTAGTGCCTCTTCCATTTGTTCTTGCCTATTTTATTAATTTTCCAAGTTTTGAAGAAAGAGGTAAAGAGCCATCTTCCCCAATCCATAACTTTCTCATTTCAACTCCTTTTTAACTCTAGTCTTTTGCATTAGGATCTAATTATTGTTTATTTACTGTTGGTGGAGAGTAATCCCAGATTTTGAGCAATTTGGGGATCCGAGCTAGCAAGGAGGAACACTTCATTTTGGGGCTTTTCTTGATGTTTGCATCTATAGGTAAAACCCCTTAAATTTATTTTAATTCCATTTTCTTTGCATTTAGGGCTAGATCTAGGATTCCCTAGCTGTCCCTAGAATTTGGGTAGATTTTGTGTCCGTTTAGTGTCCGTATCGGACTGGTGTCTATGAGTATGTTTATGCGTTTGACAAAATACCTCTTAGAACTTTTTGTTCTTAGTTTTCAAAACAAATTATATATTTGGGTAGCTAATCATATGTAGATTATGAATGTATATGACTGAGCACGATTCTGTGGATATTTTGTGTCCAAATTGGACATGCACCTCGTGCACGACACCGCGCATAGGCCCCGTGCAGTGCCTGCTGCCACACGTTCATATCCGACATGACACGACTCGCTTGGACACCAAAATTGGTGGAAACCTGCAGGAAATGACTGACACCATGCAGTAAATTTTGAGACAATTTTATTGAGTGGTTTGAGAGAAAATCTACTCGTACTGACCCACACTGTCACTGTCCGTGTGATAAAATGCACACTAATACGTACGTTTAACTTCGACACGGCGATACGCTGATATGGTACAGGGCCATAGACATGTAACCCTATCATTAGCGAACATGTGTGCACGAGCTCGACATGCACGAGCTCTGTGTCGTGTCCAATCGGATACGACATGGCCGCACGATAATTAATTCCACTATTTTCTGTTACTGGTTAGACTTCATTTTTGACACTTTGTGTCCTGATTCTTGGACACGTTAGGGACCACTAGGACACGTGGGGTTTGCCTATACACAGTATACGTGTTTCCCCTATTTATTTCGCATTACATTTCTAATTTTGGTTTTGAAATTTAATTTTGAATTTCGAATTTCACTGGAACTGTGTGTTCCAGTTTTGGGAAATTCAGGATTGTTTGATTGTTCTGAGATTTCATGATTTTCAGGTTGTTAACATGATATGTATACGTCTGGGCATTGATTAAATGTGACTGAACATAATGTTAGGCTATATAGTTCATGTGTTAGGTTAGTTAGAGTTGGGTATTGCATAGTATTCGTCTGAAAACTGAAACCTGTCAACACACTGTTGACTGAACCTTAAACTGAGATTTACATATGTTTTAGAACTGAGAATGAGTTCATTACACACCCTTTGCACATTGTTTCCCAATCTGAGATTTTATACCATGTCATATACACACATGTCACTGTTAAGATCTGAAACCTGTGACTGAACACACATGCCTAAAATCTGAGAGCACATGACTGTAATTGTGCAGTTATAGGTTATGTTAATTCCTGAGTTTGATTACATTGGACTGCACATGTTGCCACACTTAGCACTGTTCCTGAGATGCATTCTCTGCATTTCACTATTGCATGTTCTCTGTTGCATTGCTCACATCGACACTCACTCTTGACACTTGCACTCACTGGTTTCACCTTGACACAACACCTATACACACACATGGTTGTCACTTAGATACCTGTCAACATGTTGCCATGTCCTGACACTCTCTACACACATGTATTGACTATGTACACACTCGACCCCTCTTTGATATGCTGTGGGTATGTGCCCATGTATATATCTATGTACCTATTATATTATATATATTATATAATATATATATATATTATTATATATATATATATATTAATATATTTATATATATATATATATATATATATTATATAAATGTATGAATGTATAAATGTATGTATCTATGTATATGGGTAAATCTGAATTGAGACCGAGTTGTACATAACTGAGGGGAGAGTGTATCGGATGGTAGGAGTGTAGGTAGCTAAATAGGCAGGGGATTACTTCCCTATCTTCATATCAGTGATGTGGACTGATTTGGGTTAGTTAGATGCATGTGGCATGTGCAATGGTGGATTGCATTGCCTGCTTGGCAAGCAGCAGCATGCAGCAAGCCTTAGCAATGCAGCAGGCAACATGCTTGCCCTACCTAGGCTTGTATTACATTAGCAGTAAAAGGAGCAGTGGGCAGGGTTAGTCTTGGGTTTGTGGGCTTGCTTTGCACATTAATTGCAGTAGCAGCAAATAGCATTGCAGTGGAAGCAATAGCAGAGCAGAAATACAGGGGAGGCAGCATTGGCCATTGGCCATGGCAATTATAAGTTAGGATGTTGCCAAGTGGATTAGTGTATCAGAGGTTGGGGTTCATGTGTGTTTCAGTTGGGATTGAGGGTTAGGAAGCTAATTTATGGTAGATTTAGTATCCTAGTGTCTAGGCTATTAGAGTATTACTGTTAGCATGTTAGGATTAGTTAGTATTAGGATATGTTAGTGCACAGGAAGGGTGTAAGCCCCTGTTTTTCAATTTTAGTTTTATTGGTGCTAATTAAATTTTTATGTCATTTACAGCCTTAAATAATTATTAGAAATTTTTAGGAATTTTTCTAGAATCTTTAAATAATTTTAAATGAGTTCTTAAATAAAAATATTGATTTGTAATTTTCTAAAATATTTTAATATCATTTTGCAAATTTTTGAAATGTTTTTATATCAGTTGGTAATTAAAGAAATGTTTTTAAATAGGAAATGCAAATTCTGTTTTGCATTTTCTTACTAATAATTCAATTGGCAAATTCCTAAACCTAGAGGACCCTAGTGCTAAACCCGAACCCCCCCCCCCCACACGACCACTCTCTCTCTCTCTCCTCTGCCTCACCCACTCCGCAGCCCCGAGTTGCCCGCCGACTGCCCCCGCCTTTCCCGCCAAGTCCACCGCCTCAGCCCCCTAAAAAACCCCCTCTTCCCCTAACCTAAACCCTAACCCTAAATTCTCCCCACAGCCACCGACGACCCCCTTCTTCCCCGACGCAACCTCAAACCCTAACCCTACTCCGACGAGCTTCGTACAGCCCCACCGTCGACTTCCGCCGCCCCCAACCACCATCAGTCGACGCGCGGTGACGAGGCGACCCCAGCGCCACCGGAGCGCCACCGTCCCGACCACTTCTCCGCCGTCGAGCTCTTTCGAAAACCCTCCAATCGCCGGACACGTGAGTAGCGGGATCAAAATCGTGTCATGCGTGTCTCGTCTTCACGCACGAGACTCGCCAGGACACGATGAGCTTCGTGTTGTGCTCGGACACACGAGACTGAGCTCGTATGTGTCGTGCTAAGCGAGGACACGTTGATACCTGTGTCCTTAACTGTCAGGACACAGGACAGTTGTTTTTTTATTGATTAAACCAACCTAAACTAAATAAAATGAACAAAACCCTAACCCTTAACACGAGCAGCGGGCTGACCCCCTGGCCAGCCCGACCTAGCCTAAACCCCCCCCTCCCCCGCTCTGTTGGCTCGGGTTCGAGCCCCTGCCACTGCTGTGTTTTTTCCTTTTCTTTTTCTTTTCCTTTTTCCTTTTTTTTTTCTGTTATATTTATGTATAATTATATATATATGTATATACATATTTGTATATATATTATTATTATATAATATCTTCATGTATATATACTTGCTGTTTGTTTTATATATATATATATATTATATAAGATATATATATATTACTTCATCTTTTGTACTTTATTTTATTCTATATATATATATATATATATATATATATATATATATATATCAATATATATATATATATGTACTCTTTACATATATATACCCATTATGTAAATATCCCTATATTTATGTAAAATATATCTATATATATATTATATATAATATATATTATATATTATTCTATATATATATATATAATATATAAATATATATATATAATATATTATATATATATATATATATTATTTCATATACATACTATTTTATATATGTATTTCACTTAGCTTAGTGCAAATTATTTTTATAAAATAAATATTCATACTTTTATTGTTACTAGGCATAACTTTACCTTAAATAATAATATTTATTTTGACTATTACCAAATTGTATTTTTATTGTATTAAATTACTGCAACCATTTGGTGTCCAAGCCTAGCATGGGTATTTGGGCCCAAATGTGTTTTCACACATTCAAGACCTGTACAAGTCATATTGTACTTGATTCATGGCCTTGGGTCCTGTATTTGAACCTTGGTTCAAATTATATACATGGACAAAATAGCAGATAATTAATTATTGTGTGCAGTGCTGTTTTTGATTTTCTAAAAATACTTAAAGTACTGCTAAAATTATGGAAAAATAGTTTTTAGATACTATGTTACTTTAGCTAATTTAATATAATTTTTGTAGTATTTAATTTACTGTTTTGCCACTAGTTTGGCATATGAAACCAAAACTCATTTTCTGTATACTTAGGAAAACTGATTTTTATAAAATATTTCTACTGGTTAATAAATTCCAAAAAAATTATAATAAATTCTATGATTAACAAGGATCACTTTGGTACCTTACTTTGAGAAAACTAGGCTTTTTGTCTATCTCTAAAATTGTTAGAACACAATGGTCTTTTGATTTATTTATTGATTAATTACGACTTGTAGCTTTTTGTGTTATTTTGAGTTTTAGCCGTGTTAAACCTCAACCCCTCACTAGTGTAAAGACCCTAGAAGTTAGTTAAAATAGTGTGTTACCCCACATTGGTCTCCTATGCCAAAATCATCATTTTGGCTAGGTGCCCAATCACAAGTCGTGTTTCACCAATTAGTGTCCTAGTGTTTTAACTTAGTGTAAAAACTAAGTTATTGTATTTATTCTACAGTGACGAGTTATCGGACATCCGTAGCACTGTTATCGCAGCTTGTTTTGTTTTGCTTTGCTAGAGGCAAGTACTTTCTACAAACTTACATATTGTCACATAAATGAACTGCAAACTCCACCATGTTAAATGCTGATCCTTGGGTAGCAAGTTAGAATCTCTACATGTTGTACTTCCAGTTACTACCATGCTTAGAACTGTCTTTATGTATCTCTCACATGATAGAATACGGGTTATGGGGAAACTGATGATAGAGTACGTGATCATGACCCCCCTATAGTAGCGAGCGAGGTCGCATTTTATATGCATACTTTGCCGTAGGCCATTATCCCGCATTTCTGTACGGATGTACACTTATGCTTGTTGACTTGTACGTATGTACATTTTATTTACATGTACCACAGTACATTGTACATCTATTGACCGATCACGTACTTGCCACAGTTTTAAACACATGTACATCTGTCTCTAAGACATATGTATCCTTGCCATGATAGACTGTGATGCCATGTTTCCAGTTATTCCTCACATGTTCATTTTTATGTTTCATATGCTAGTTTGCTAGATTCAGTACTTGCTCCCGTCCTGACAGAATAATATTGTAGGTGTCCTTACTGAGGAGGAGTTACTCTGCGACACCTATTATGAGTTACTGCCGAGGACCGGCTCTGCCTTACGAGGATGTTCCTGCAGGGAACCTCGCCTAGTTGTCTTTTGTTTACTTAGACTTTTGAGAGTAGACATGTATTAGACTATATCTTTTTGTAACTGGACATGTATCCAGTTTTACTTTGCAGTTCACTTGTACTTGGACATTTACTATATACGAGACTTTTGTGTTTGGAGCATTTATGATTCTTCACTTATAGAACTGTTAGCATTTAGTCTATCCTGTTGTCTTTAGAACAGCTTACTACGTTTTACCTCAACGTAGGCTGGGCATGCCTCGGCCTGGCCCAACAATTTGGGTAGCGGGTCGTGACATATTTTAGTGGTGGCCCATGCAGGTCCTGACTAAACTGTTTGGTTACGTTATTGTACCAAGCAGGCCTGCAATTAGGAACTTAAGGTAATTAGACAACATTAGGAAAGACGCTTAGAACACCTAGAGGAATGCTAGGATTGCAACATAGGAAATAAGTCGCATGTTTGCTTTTATAATTAGATTTCCTTGCATATGATTGCTTACTTTAAAAAAACCCTTATAAGTCCTTTTACTTTTATTTAGATGGTGCTTACTCGTTCATCCCAGTATGTTACCCCCGAGAATGGGGCCCTCCATATCCAGACAGCTGACCAGTTGACTGATACATCTCCACCTACCACTTTCCCCCACTCCACAGATCCACAGACCCAGATACCACCTTACATCACAGGCGGCAGGACCCGATCCTACCACCACCCCTACACTATACCCACCCAGGCTTCCGTCACACTCGACGGGACCCAGCTGCTCACACTGATCCAGGGGTTCCTAACAACCCTCAGGAGCAGACTACCCTACTCCGCCAGAGCATGGAGCATTCTGAGGGACGTCCCGTGGTCCCACCACATGTAGAGCCACGGCAGAGAGCGGGGACGATCAAGGACTTCATGGGTCTGAATCCCAAGGAGTTCTCAGGGACTGAGGGCATAGTAGTAGCTGATGACTGGCTAGATTCGGTAGAGAGGAAGCTCCTCGGAGTCAGGATGCCGGATGACCTTCAGGTCGAGGCAGCGGGATTTCTGCTGATAGACTTAGCAGGAGTCTGGTTCGGAATGAGCCGTTGTTTGCGAGAGGTAGAGCCACTTGGGACCAATTCAAGACCCAGTTCAAGAAGAAATTCTTCTCGACCATGCTAGAGTAGCCATGGGGCTACGATTCTAGAACATCCAGCAGGGGAACCGTTCTGTCGATGACTATGCGGCAGAGTTTAGTCGCCTGAGTCGTTTTGCTCCTAGTCTGGTTGCTGATCCAGAGGAGATGACCCGTAGGTTTTGCCATGGTCTAGTTCCAGACATTGGCATTCTTATAGTGGCAAACGGTACGACTGACTACTACCAGAGCCTAGAGTTGGCCCGGAGCATCGAGGAGCGTCTTCTGTCATATAAGAGGCCGGCTTCTGTACATAGAGGGATCGTCCAAGCGTCAGGCTTCCAGCAAAGCACCGACGCCACCCAGCAGACTTACCGTCCCTCTACACCAAATCATCAGACCCCGCCAGTTAGAGCCCTGCGACCCCAGCAGCAGCAGCAGCGAGGAGCTATATGTTCTTCTGCGGAAGACCTGGGCACGACAGGTCCGTTTGCAGGAAGAGATTAGAGCAGGTTTAGTTTGTGGGTCTGCCACCCATCAGCTTCGGAACTGTCCAGCAGCGAAAGGACCTAGAAGACCACTCCCGACTCAGCAGCAGAGGTTTGGGCAGCATCTGCAGCAGCAGAAGGGACCTCAGGGGAAGGTTTATAGCCTAGCCCTTGAGCCGGAGCCGGAGCAGGTTTCGAAGCCAGATTACTTAGCTGACGTCATACAGGTCATGTTTATTTGCATACTTTCTAGCTCTATGTTTGTGTTGATTCTGGTGCATCTCGCTTCCTATCATTAGAGTTTATGCAAGAAACATCACTTAGTATCTACACCTACTGCGGAGATTAGTAGAGTAATGACGGGAGGAGGACCAGTGCCTATAGAGCTAGCTATAGATGCTCTATTATGATAGCCGGAGAGAGTTCGAGGGGCAATTCTTTGTGATCCACTCCCCGGTTATGATATCATATTAGGGATGGACTGGCTTAGCTATGCCCATGCATCTATAGATTGCCATGAGGGTAGTTTTGTTCAGTCCTAGGCACAGCACCATTCAGTGTCAGGAGGACAGGGCCGAAGATCAGCCTAGAGCCGAACTATTGTGCGACAGTTGGGGACGTAGCCCGCCACACCCTATCATTAGGGAGTTTATGGATGTATTCTCAGAGGATCTTCCAGGGCTTTCGCCTGACAGAGATGTGGAATTCACTATAGATTTAGTGCCAGGTTCATCACCAGTATCCGGGATTGCTATAGAGTGAATCCCAAGGAGGCCATAGAGATGAAAGAGCAGATTGATGACCTGTTGAAAAGGGTTTCATTCGATCCAGTGCTTCTCCATGGGGAGCGCCAGTGCTCTTTGTGCCTAAGAGATGGTACAGTCCGGTTGTGTATTAAACTACCGGGCCTTGAATGCCATCACCATCAAGAACAAAATATCCTCTGCCCAGGATAGATGATTTGTTCGACCAGTTGAGCCGGGGGCGAAGGTGTTTTCAAGGATAGATTTGAGATCCTGGTACCACCAGGTGAAGGTTAGGCAGCAGACATCCAGAAGACGGTGTTCAACACGAAGTACGGGCAGTACGAGTTTCTGGTGATGCCATTTGGTCTCACAAATACGCCAGCTGTCTTTATGAACTTGATGAATAAGACATTTCACCAGTATCTGGATAAGTTCGTCGTGGTGTTTATCGACGACATCCTGATATACTCAAAGACGCCAGAGGAGCATACAGAGCACTTGCGAATAGTTTTGGGGATTCTGAGGCAGGAGAGATTGTTTGCCAATTGCCGAAGTGCGAGTCTTTTTAGACCGAGTGGAGTTTCTCGGCCATGTAGTCACTGGAGATGGAATCTCGGTGGATCCCAGGAAGATTGCTGCAGTTGAGACGTGGAAGGCTCCGACGTCAGTTTCAGAGATCAGGAGCTTTCTGGGTTTAGCAGGCTATTATAGAAAGTTCGTCCAGGACTTTGCTAGGATAGCTGAACCCATGACGAAGCTGACGCGGAAGGACGCAGAGTACATTTGGTCAGAGGACTGCCAGACAGCATTTGAGGAGCTGAAAGGAGGCTGACGACCACTCCAGTTCTGACTTTACCTTCAGGTTCTGGAGGTTTCACCATATACAGTGATGCTTCTGGGAAGGGGCTAGGATGTGTCCTACAGCAGCATGGGAAAGTGATTGCTTATGCATCTAGGCAATTGCGGACTCATGAGAGGAATTATCCTACCCATGACCTAGAGTTAGCTGCGGTGATCTTTGCACTCAGTTATGGAAACATTACTTATACGGAGAGCGTGTGGAAAATCTTTACTGACCACAAAAGCTTGAAGTATGTGTTCACGCAGAAAGAACTGAACATGAGGCAAAGACGATGGTTGGAGTTGATGAAGGACTTCGACATCGATTTACAGTATCACCCCGGGAAGGCAATGGTGGCGGATGCGCTGAGCAGGCATCCGATGGCATGGTACCTGATGATTGATCGACATTTGCGGGAGGATCTGGAGAAGCTCGGTATCGAGCTAGTTCGGCCAGGATCAGTGATACAGATGATGGCGCTTGACATTCAGTCAGGTTTGATGGAGCAGATCCGGGAGGCACAGTCTACAGATGAGAGCCTTCGCAGACTTCGACCCCAGGCGTTAGCTGGATTGCTAGATGACTTCATGATAGCAGAGGATGGATCCTTGAGGCATGGCAGCCGATTGTACGTGCCGAAGGGAGAGCTAGTAGAGGCAGTTTTACAGGAGGCACCGATCGAGATTTTTATTCACCCTGGTGCTAACAAGATGTACCGTGACTTACGGGAACATCTTTGGTGGCACGGGATGAAGAGGGATGTATCACGTTTTATCTCGAGATGTCTAGTCTGCCAGCAGGTCAAGGCGGAGCGTCAGAGGCAGCTGGTTGTTGCAGCCGTTACCCATTCCGAGTGGAAGTGGGAACATATTACGATGGACTTCATTTCAGGGTTCCTCGTTCCCGAGGAGGAAGGATGCCATCTGGGTCATCGTAGACAAGGCTGACGAAGTGTGCGCACTTCATACCCTTCAAGGTGGGGCTTTCCACCGAGAAGTTGGCGGAGCTATACATGCAGCAGATAGTTCGCCTACACGGAGTGCGGTGAGCATCGTGTCAGACAGAGACAGCAGATTCACATCCCACTACTGGAGGAGCTTGCAGGAGGAGTTGGGCAGTAGGCTCAAGTTCAGTACGGTGTACCACCCGCAGACAGATGGGCAGTCCGAGAGGACGATACAACATGGAGGATATGCTGAGGACCTGCGTGCTAGACTTCGGAGGATCATGGGAGAGCCATCTGCACTTGGTAGAGTTTTATACAACAACAGCTACCAGGTCAGTATTGGTATGTCTCCTTTCGAGGCGCTATATGGAGACGATGCCGCACCGCTCTTTTGGGATGATGTCGGAGACAGAGTTATGCTTGGGCCAGAGATGATCACGGATGCAGCAGAGAAAGTCGAGATGATCAGAGACAGGCTCAGAGTAGCTCAGGATAGGCAAAAATACTGGGCTGATGCTAGTCGCAGACCGATGGAGTTCGCAGACGGTGATATGGTGCTAGTGAAGATATCACCTACTCGAGGGACGATCCGGTTCGGACGAGGAGGGAAGCTGAGCCCCAGATACATCGGGCCGTTCGAGGTACTTGGCAAGATCGGAGGTAGCTTACAGGGTTGCACTTCACCCAACCTAGCAGGAGTTCACAATGTCTTTCACGTATCTCAGCTGAGGAGATATGTTCCAGACCCCGGTCATGTGCTAGATCATTCAGAGTTGGAGGTCGGACCGAGCCTTACAGTTTCTGAGCAGCCAGTGGAGATATTAGACAGGAGAGCGAAGAGGCTGAGGAACAAGGTTATACCCTAGTACGAGTAGCTTGGAGCCGTCACTCCCCAGGTGAATCTACTTGGGAGAGGGAGTCGGACATGAGGAGAGATACCCTTACTTGTTCGATCCAACCGTTGCGAGGGAACCACCCGTTCCCGCTTGATACCTTAGAGGTTTTTCAATCGCAGCCTTAGTCATTTTGTGCATTGCTTGCTATGTTAGAATATTGTAGGGTCTTCAATCTTGTGAATTTCGAGGACGAAATTTTTCAAGGAGGAAAGACTTGTAAGCCCCTGTTTTCAATTTTAGTTTTATTGGTGCTAATTAAATTTTTATGTCTAGTCTTAAATAATTATTAGGAATTTTTAGGAATTTTCTAGAATTTTTAAATAATTTAAATGAGTTCTTAAATACAAAATATTGATTTAATTTTCTAAAATATTTTAATATTATTTTGCAATTTTTGAAATGTTTTTATATCAGTTTGTAATTAAGAAATGTTTTAAATAGGAAATGCAAATTTGTTTTGCATTTTCTCACTAATAATTCAATTGTGCAAATTCCTAAACCTAAAGGACCCTAGTGTAACTACCGAACCCCCCCCCACACGACCACTCTCTCTCTCTTCCTCTGTCTCACCCACTCCGCTGCCCCGAGCTGCCCCGCCGACTGCCCCCGCCTTTCCCGGCCAAGTCCACCGCCTCAGCCCCCCTATAAAACCCCCTCTTCCCCTGACCTAAACCCTAACCCTAAATTCTTCCTACAGCCACCGACCACCCCTTCTTCCCCGATGCAACCTCAAACCCTAACCCTACTCCGACGAGCTTCGCACAGCCCCACCGTCGACTTCCGCCGCCCCCAACCACCATCAGTCGACGCGCGGTGACGAGGCGACCCAGCACCACCGGAGCGCCACCGTCCCGACCACTTCTCCGCCGTCGAGCTCCTTCGAAAACCCTCCAATCGCCGGACACGTGAGTAGCGGGATCAAAATCGTGTCATGCGTGTCTCGTCTTCACACACGAGACTCGCCAGGACACGACGCTTCGTGCTGTGCTCGGACACACGAGAGACTCGTACGTGTCGTGCTAAGCGAGGACACGTTGATACCTGTGTCCTTAACTGTCAGGACACAGGACAGTTGTTTTTTTTATTGATTAAACCAACCTAAACTAAATAAAATGAACAAAATCCTAACCCTTAACACGAGCAGCGGCTGACCCCCTGGCCAGCCCGACCTAGCCTAAACCCCCCCCCCCCCCCCCCCCCCCCCCCCCCCCGCTCTGTTGGCTCGGGTTCGAGCCCCTGTCACTGCTGTCTTTTTCTTTTCTTTTTCTTTTCCTTTCCTTTTTCTTTTTCTGTTATATGTATTTAATTATATATATATGTATATACATATATTTGTATATATATATGTATTTATATATACTATTTTCAGTATAATACTTGCTATTTTTTTATATATATTCTCATTTTTGTACTTTATTATTCATGTATATATATATATAATATATAATATATATATATATATAATATATATATATATATTATATATATATATATATATATATATGTACTCTTTACATATATATACCCATTATGTAAATATCCCTATATTTATGTATATATATATTATTTATATACATACTATTTTATATATGTATTTCACTTAGCTTAGTGCAATTATTTTTATAAAATAAATATTCATACTTTTATAGTTACTAGGCATAACTTTACCATATTAAAATAATAATATTTATTTTAACTATTACTAAATTGTATTTTATTGTATTTAAATTACTGCAACTATTTGGTGTCCAAGCCTAGCATGGTATTTGGGCCCAAATGTTTTCACACATTCAAGACCTGTACAAGTCATATTGGACTTGATTCATGGCCTTGGGTCCTGTATTTGAACCTTGGTTCAAATTATATACATGGACAAATACGTAATTAATTATTGTGTGCAATGTTGTTTTGATTTTCTAAAATACTTAAAGTACTGCTAAAATTATGAAAAAATAGTTTTTAGATACTATGTTACTTTAGCTAATTTAGTATAATTTTTGTGTAGTAATTTACTGTTTTGCCACTAGTTTGGCATATGAAACCAAAACTCACTTTCTGTATACTTAGGAAAACTGATTTTTATAAAATTTGTACTGGTTAATAAATTCCAAAAAAATTATAATAAATTTCTATGATTAACAAGGATCACTTTGGTACCTTACTTGAGTAAAACTAGGCTTTTTGTCTATCTCTAAAATTGTTAGAACATAATGATCTTTTGATTTATTTATTGATTAATTACGACTTGTAGCTTTTTGTGTTATTTTGAGTTTTAGCCGTGTTTAACCTCAACCCCTCACTAGTGTAAAGACCCTAGAAAGTTAGTTAAAGTAGTGTGTTACCCCACATTGGTCTTCTATGCCAAAATCATCATTTTGGCTAGGTGCCCAATCACAAGTCGTGTTTCACCAATTAGTGTCCTAGTGTTTTAACTTAGTGTAAAAACTAAGTTATTGTATTTACTTCTACAGTGACGAGTTACCGGACATCCGTAGCACTGTTATCGCAGCTTGTTTTGTTTTGCTTTGCTAGAGGCAAGTACTTTCTACGAACTTTACATATTGTCACATAAATGAACTGCAAACTCCACCATGTTAAATACTGATCGTTGGGGTAGCAAGTTAGAATCTCTACATATTGTACTTCAAGTTACTACCATGCTTAGAACTGTCTTTATGTATCTCTCACATGATAGAATACGGGTTATGGGGAAACTGATGATAGAGTACGTGATCATGACCCCCCTATAGTAGCGAGCGAGGTCGCATTTTATATGCATACTTTGCCGTAGGCCATTATCCCGTATTTCTGTACGGATGTACACTTATGCTTGTTGACTTGTACGTATGTATATTTTATTTACATGTACCACAATACATTGTACATCTATTGACCGATCACGTACTTGCCACAGTTTTAAACACTACATGTACATCTGTCTCTATGACATATGTATCCTTGCCATGATAGACTGTGTGATGCCATGTTTCCAGTTATTCCTCACATGTTCATTTTTATGTTTCATATGCTAGTTTGCTAGATTCAGTACTTGCTCCCGTCCTGACAGGATAATGTTGTAGGTGTCCTTACTGAGGAGGAGTTACTCTGCGACACCCATTATGGAGCTACTGCCGAGGACCCGGCTCTGCCTTACGAGGATGTTCCTGCGGGGAACCTCGTCTAGTTGTCTTTTGTTTACTTAGACTTTTGAGAGTAGACATGTATTAGACTATATCTTTTTGTAACTGGACATGTATCTAGTTTTACTTTGCAGTTCACTTGTACTTGGACATTTTATTATAACGACGACTTTTGTGTTTGGAGCATTTATGATTCTTCTTCACTTATAGAACTGTTAGCACATTTAGTCTTATCCTGTTGTCTTCAGAACAGCTTACTTCGTTTTACCTCAACGTAGGCTGGGCATGCCTCGGCCTGGCCCAACAATTTGGGTAGCGGGTCGTGACAAAGGGTGACTGATATGTATATGTGTATGTGTTCATTTATATGTTGTGTGAGTTAGAATAGGGAATAATGAGAAGGGGGAGAGATAACTTGTAGGCTATAGCTATTGTTGTATTTTGTTGTATATGGTTGTATGTGTATGATATATATATGGGTTATCCTAATAGTTGGATTTGAGTGTTGTAATGGGGTTTTGATACCCCAATAGCCTAGCCCACACACTACACTTTTCCTGTCACTCATACCCATGCATACACACACACACACACATTACCACTACTGTATGCACACTATTTTCCTATTTCATGTTCACACACTCACAAAACTGTCAAGTACACACACTCACCCATAATGAAACACACATGCACAGGTATTCTCTATCACTCTATATGTATATGTATATGTATAAACTATATCTTGTGTAATGTATATTTATCTATGTGTGCTACCTATATTAAATTATACATATAATATATGTGAAATATATATATGGCCTATAGGCTATATATGACATATAGCCCATGGTTCCTATGATGTGGCATATGTGTATATGGCATGCATACGCATGTGATTGTGTGTTGGCAGACTTGTATGACTTGTGACGTTGTGTGAATACTAGACTAGGCTTGGTTAGGCCTAGTGAGACTTGACTGGACTAGGATTGACCTAGTTGACTAGTGTAATTGACCAAGGTTGACCAAGGTTTAACTTTGACCTAGTTTGACCTAGAAATCATGTAGATTGCATTGTATGTTCTAATTTACCATTCTGGACATGTCATGACCTATATTTCTCTATTTAGTACATTGTGACTCCGTTGTAGACATCTGTTATTACACTACTCTTTTCACAGTGTCAGGCGAGTACATTCTCTGATATTTCTCTCATTTTGTGAAACCCGTAATCTTTATTAATTAATATTATGTTTATTATTTATTGTAGTTAGATTAAAAATTATTATTATTTTTTTAAAATATATAAATTCCTGGACTTTTGATTGTCTGGCCAGACCCGAACCCGTTCTCATTCCCGAAACCCGACTCGGAATCAATTCTGAAACCGAGATCGATTTCGTATAAAAATCAAAAATTAAATTTATTATATTAATTTCTTATAAAGGAATGGAAACCTTTCCTTTAATTAAAAATTTCCCATTCATTATCACCAGCACAATTTTCTTTTCATTAAAACCTTCAGCTTTTAACTCATTGTCAAGTCACTCTTAATTAACCCATAAACTCACTTAAATTACACACTCTCTCTCTCTCTCCCTTTCTGATGGACCCGACCAGAGCTCCCTCTTCTCTGCGGCCAAAACCGTCGCCCCCTCTTTTCCGATCCCGACCGGCCGCGCCCCTTCGGCTTCCGGTAACTTCCTCCCTCTCCTCCTATATAAACACTCCTCTTCCCTTCCTTCCCATCATCTATTCTCTTTTTCCCATCTTCCCCAAATCCCTAGCCCTAGTTTTCCCGGCGGCCCGAGCTCCACCGCCGGAGCTCCACCACCCGACCCGATCCGAGGCTACCTCGAGAGCCGCCCACCGGCGACTCCAGAGCCGGCCAAGCCACGCCCCTCCGGCCCCAACCCTTCTCATTACTGTTCCCGCCGCCTCCAGGCGCCCCGACGCCGGCAACCTCCGCCCGAGGCCTCCGTCCGCTCGATCTCCTGCGCAGCGCCACTTCGGCCTGCCGTGCAGGGCCCACTACTGTTGTTCCATGTGCCCCTTCGGCGTTGACCCGTGAGCTTCTGTCGATTTTTGTTTCCGATCTCGACCGGGGCCACCCTTCGTGCAACTCTGACCCGCTGTCCGCAGCCCTTGGTGAGTTCCGACTCGCCATTTCCGTGGAGCCGTTTCCGTGGAGATGTTACCGTAATTTTTGTGGGTTCCGATTCGCATATTCTGGGATATTTCGAGTCCAAGGGAAATTGGCTTTTCTTCCAATATTACATCTGAGAGCTCTAGCCGAGCACCCGAGGTATATCTCGTATTCCCGTGTCCCTCATCTTTGTGTCGATGATGATTTAGGTCCCCGATCCCGTTACGGGATTCGGTTTAGGCGATTTTGATTTCGAAAATTTCCGAAGTATATTTTGTATTGTGGTTGGTTTCGAGATAATAAGTTCGATGGTTTTCATTTCTCCTGTGGCTTCTCGAAAATTCTGAGTTAGTTCGGAAATGGTTCTGAGATTTTGATATTATTTCTGTAGGTTGGTTTTTGAGAAATTTTACTCTACTGTTGGTTTACTTCTGTGATATTTCGGGTTTCCGAGTAATTTCGGTCTTCCAAATATCCTTTGAAAACGTGCTGTGGTTATATTTTCGGGTTCGATATTATTTTCGGGTTAATATTATTGGTGGATTGAATAATTGGAGTTTTCCTGGTTTGGGATATTACTTGTCTGTTGTTGGCACATTTTTTCCAGTATTGGGTTGTCCCAAATATAGAGGAAATGCTGCCCAATTTTCATAAAACTTTATATATGATTTTCAAAACTGGTTTTCGAAATGGTTTATTAAATTAGATTTTTGGGCGACAACCGTACCGGTCCATGGGCCCCTAGCGAAATGCAAACGAAATCGGGGTTTCCAGACGTTGAGGCATTAGCTATTTTAATGACGAATGGCTCGACAGCATAAAGCAGAACCCTCGACCCTTCAAGGGAACCGAGGGAATCGTCTATGCCGACGAATGGCTCGACAGCATGAAGCGTCTCCTAAGCGTCGCTCGACTTCCATAAGACCTCAAGGCCGAAGCAGTAGGACTCCAACTGTAAAATGTAGCTAGCACCTGGTATCGGAATGATCCCCGACTCCAGGACAAGCAGCTTGACTGGAATACCTTCGAGAGGTTGTTCCAGAGAAAGTTCTTCCCAACATCAGAGTTACGGGAGATGGAAAGGCAATTTCAGAACCTGAAGCAAGAAAATATAACTGCTGGAGAATATACGACAGAATTCGGCCAACTCAGCCGTTTTGCAAAGAACTTGGTAGCTGACCCTGATGATCGTGCTGAATGGTTTAGATATGGGCTAAGAGAAGAGATCCGCACCCATGTGATCTCAGGTGGTGCCAAGACTTATGAAAAGATCCTGGAGCGAGCTCAGGATATAGAGAAGAGTCAACCCGCTCCTCAAAGAGGGATTATCCTGGAACTAACAACTTTCAGGGTAATCAGAAGAAGCCCAACAACAATAACAACCGGCCTCCTCACCACCACCACCAGCACCAACAGGCGAGAAACAATGATAGAGCACCTCAGAGGCAGATCCCTGTCTGTGATTTTTGCAAGAGGCCAGGGCATCAGTCGAACATCTGCAGGAAGAGGCTAGGACACTGCCTAGTCTGTGGGTCTGCCACCCACCAAGTGAAGGACTGCCCCTCGTCAGTCCACCGGACTGGAGCAACTCAACAGAAAGGTCCTCTGCCCACTCAGCAACAATAATTTGGGCAACATCAACAGAAGACTAGGCGAACTTTTGCCCTAACAGCAGAGGAACAAGAGCCAGAGCAGGAACCTACAGCTGATGTCATCGCAGGTTTCATTTATGTGCATTCACATCATGCTTTAGCATTGTTTGATTCAGGTGCATCACATAGTTTCATATCAACAAAATTCATCTCTGCACACCCCATAGATACGGGTTTTAGCAAGAAGATATGCAGAGTCATGACTGGTAGAGGACCCCTACCCATCACGGAGACCTGTAACTGTCCCATAAATGTATCAGGCCACCAGTTCATAGCACCTTTGCTTGTGATGCCCTTACCCAACTATGATGTAGTCCTAGGAATGGACTGGTTGAGTAAGCAGCATGTGTTGATAGACGGTCATAGAGGATGTGTAGTCTTCAGCCCACCTTGAGAGCCGGAGTTTGAAATCTCTCGAACTCCGGAGGATATGGAGTGTGTTACCTACACCTCTATCACAGAAGAACCCGGACCTCCCCATCCTATCATAACAGAATTTTTGGACGTCTTCCCTGATAGTCTTCCTGGGTTACCCCCAGATCGAGACATAGAGTTCATCATTAACCTAGTCTCCGACTCTTCTCCTATTTCTAAGGGATGCTACAGAGTCAACCCGAAGGAGGCCAAAGAGATGAAAGATCAGATCAATGAACTGAAGTCTTTGGGATTTATTCGAGACGGAGCTTCACTCAGAGGAGCACCTGTCTTATTTGTGCCCAAGAAGGACGGGACTGTGAGGATGTGCATCGACTACCGGGCGCTGAACAATATCACCATCAAGAATAAGTACCCTCTGCCCCGGATCGATGACCTGTTTGATCAACTAAGTGGAGCCAAGGTGTTCTCGAAGATAGACCTCAGATCTGGCTACCATCAGATCAAGATCAAGAAGGAGGACATTCCCAAGACGGCATTCAATACCAAGTATGGACAGTTTGAATTCTTGGTCATGCCGTTTGGACTGTCGAATGCTCCTGCTGTATTCATGAACCTTATGAACAAGGTTTTCCATGAATACCTAGATCAGTTTGTCGTTGTCTTTATCGATGACATCCTGATCTACTTGAAGACTAAAGAGGAGCATGAAGAGCACCTCAGAAAAGTTCTAGGAACTTTGAGGAAGGAGAAGCTATATGGTAAGCTTTCCAAATATGAATTCTTTCTAGACAAGTTAGATTTTCTTGGCCATGTTGTCACAGGAGAAGGAATTTCGGTGGACCCTAAGAAGATAGCTGCTGTTGAGAAGTGGTCTACCCCAAGCTCAGTTGCTGAAATCAGAAGTTTTTTGGGCTTGGCTGCCTACTACCGGAAGTTTCTCTCATTTTGTGAAACCCGTAATCTTTATTAATTAATATTGTGTTTATTATTTATTGTAGTTAGATTAAAAATTATTATTATTATTTTTTAAAATATATAAATTCCTAGACTTTTGATTGTCTGGCCAGACCCGAACCCGTTCTCATTCCCGAAACCCGACTCGGAATCAATTCTGAAACCGAGATTGGTTTCGTATAAAATCAAAAATTAAATTTATTATATTAATTTTTATAAAGGAATGGAAACCTTTCCTATAATTAAAACTTTCCCATTCATTATCACCAGCACAATTTTCTTTTCATTAAAACCTTCAGCTTTTAACTCACTGTCAAGTCATTCTTAATTAACCCATAAACTCACTTAAATTACACACTCTCTCTCTTTCTGATGGACCCGACCAGAGCTCCCTCTTCTCCGCGGCTAAAACCGCCGCCCCCTCTTTTTCGATCCAGACCGGCTGCGTCCCTTCGGCTTCCGGTAACCTCCTCCCTCTCCTCCTATATAAATACCCCTCTTACCTTCCTTCCCATCATCTATTCTCTTTTTCCCATCTTCCCCAAATCCCTAGCCCTAGTTTTCCCGACGGCCCGAGCTCCACCGTCGGAGCTCCACCACCCGACCCGATCCGAGGCCACCTCGTGCGCCGCCCGGCCGTCCACCGGCGACTCCAGAGCCGTCCCAGCCACGCCCCTCCGGCCGCAACCTTTCTCGTCGCTGTTCTCGCCGCCTCCAGGCGCCCCGACGCCGGCAACCTCCGCCCGAGGCCTCCGTCCGCTCGATCTCCTGCGCAGCGCCACTTCGGCCTGCCGTGTAGGGCCCACTACTGCTGTTCCGTGTGCCCCTTCGGCGTTGACCCGTGAGCTTTTGTCGGTTTTCGTTCCCGATCTCGACCCGGGCCACCCTTCGTGCAACTCTGACCCGCTGTTCGCAGCCCTTGGTGAGTTCCGACTCGCCATTTTCGTAGAGCCGTTTTCGTGGAGACATTCCCGTAATTTTTGTGGGTTCCGATTCGCATATTCTGGGATATTTCGAGTCCGAAGGAAATTGGCTTTTCTTTCAATATTACATCTGAGAGGTCTAGCCGAACACCCAAGGTATATCTCGTATTCCTGTGTCCCTCATCTTTGCTTCGATGATGATTTTGGTCCCCGATCCCGTTACGGGATTCGGTTTACACGATTTTGATTTCGGAAATTTTCGAAGTATATTTTGTGTTGTGGTTGGTTTCGAGATAATAAGTTCGGTGGTTTTCATTTCTCCTGTGGCTTCTCGAAAATTCTGAGTTAGTTCGGAAATAGTTCTGAGATTTTGATATTATTTCTGTAGGTTGGTTTTTGAGAAATTTTACTCTACTGTTGGTTTACTTCTGTGATATTTCGGGTTTCCGAGTAATTTCGGTCTTCCGAATATCCTTCGGAAACGTGTTGTGGTTATATTTTCGGGTTCGATATTATTTTTGGGTTAATATTATTGGTGGATTGAATAATTGGAGTTTCCCTGGTTTTGGATATTATTTGTGTGTTGTTGGCATATTTTTTCCAGTATTGGATTGTCCCAAATATAGAGGAAATGCTGCCCAATTTTCATAAAACTTTATATATGATTTTCAAAAGTGGTTTTCGAAATGGTTTATTAAATTGGATTTTGGGCGACGACCGTACCTGTCCATGGGCCCCTAGCGAAATACAAACGAAACTGGGGTTTCCGGACGTTGAGGCATTAGCTATTTTGACGATTGGACCAAGTCTGAGACTCGAAATTTAATTTAATTTAATTACTAGTTTTATTTTGTAATTAAATTGTAGGATTTTTAGGGACTAACTAATATTTTCCTTCTTATTTTAATTTATGTAAAATGATCTGTAAGGGCATAAGCCCATTTATATCTGCTAATTTTGTAATAGCTAGTAATGTGTTCGTATTTTTCTGATTTTGTTCGGAAACGTAAAAATTTAGAAATGATAAACAATTATAACATTTTAGAAATTCATGTTCTTCTTATTTAAAGAAAAATGTAGTTTTATTATATAAAATATAAAATACCAAGTTTTGCCAATAAACCGATAAATACAAAGTTTTTCGAAATTAAATATAAAGTGATCTTTCCATCATAATTAAATGTAACGCATTAGATAATCGAGTTTTGTTTGTTAGTATAATAAAGATTAAAATTGACTAGGATAAATTTAGAGATTGTAACTAGCACATCTAGCATGACAACTTTTGAAATCTAAGGCAGACTTCTCAATTGTAGGATTTCGAGGACAAGTTTGAAATTCATCTCGGAGACATTGCCCTGATTCCAGTCAAACCAAGGCAAGTACATTTTGTGGTAGTTTACAATTATTTAGTAATCGTTTTATTGCAAGTTTAAACCACGATGCAACACGAAACTCTCTCTGAGAGCATTGACTGATTGACTGTTGGGTATTGGGGGAGTAGTGTAATAAGTATGATCACATTCAAAGTAGTATACTGACTGTGTTAGCTTACCCCTCATACACACGGGGATAAGCCATATCGTATAAAAAGGATACAACTGTACAACCCAATCCGGTCATATTCACTGCCTATTCACATCATAATGTTTTAACTGTTGGAAAACTATTTTCAAATTGTTTAAAAGTGCATAACTCTATTATTATTTCAATTGTTGAATTATCATGAATTGTACTTTGCTCCCTCCTGACTGGAGACAATATTTTTAGGTTCTATGGACGATACTGAGCTACTGATAAGTAGCTACTACGACCCTGAGCTGTACCCGGCTGTTCTACTAGAGGATGATGACGAGGAGACTGCTAATTAGATTTATTTCCAGTTTATGGTTATGTATAAAACAAATATTTTATTTCAGTTGTGGTTGTATTTGAAACTTTGTGTTGGACAAGTCTTTAATAATTAAAGTATTAAAAGTTGTGGCAATTAGTCTGTGTTGTTGATTACCTGCATGAGTGATACAGCTTACTGCCGCCATCTCAACAACGGTGCAGGCTGGGCATGATCCGATTCGACCCAAGAAATTGGGACCGGGTCGTGACACATTTACTTGTCAATTACTGTACTTCAGTTCTAGTTAGTTGTATATGATTCTCTGTTATAAACACGTATTATTATTTCTGAATTCATGTATACGACACACATACTTTATTCGTCTTGCCTCTATCATTCGAATCACCATTCGAACTATTCGAACCACTTATTAGCATCTTTATGTGCTGGTTGGACTTGTATTCGATTGATGTGTCGGATTATTGATTCACTTGTATTAGAATGGGCGGAGAAATACTGATTAGACATGTGAATATTTCTACTATTCGAACCACCCCTCTGTGAATGATATTCGAACGATAGCCATCCCACACTTGGCCAGGTGTACGGTGTGCCGTATTACCCTTAGCCGTTTACATGTCTATCTCAGTATTTTAAAACACACTTGGAGAATTTATTCGAATCATTGTTAGAACATCAAGTGAATCATTATTCGTACTACCTTATTCGAATCAGCTTATTAGAACAATGATTAGAATCGCATTCGACTCATCTTGTATTAGACTCATATTGGAATTACACTCGACTTATATTGTACTATCTGGACTCATCATGTTACTCTAGTTCAGCTAGATTTTATTTTACAGTCTTTATTGCCATGATTCTTCTCTTGTTTAGTTACTTACTTTCCTTGTACTTTATCTGTCTCTCTATACCATCACCTGAATATAAACTGCTATGTTCATCAATACAACTGTCTATAACTGCTTTTTAGTTCTCTGTCATTTACTTGGGTTTTCTAGATAAGATGTGCTCGCTCCTGTCCTGACTGGACATGTTGAAATTTTACTGATAATTGCCCTGAGGACACTTGCCCTACTCATTATGGACCTGACGAGGGATTAGCTACCTTTGGCCACGACACTCAGGAGTGATCGAGATTTAGTTTAGTAGACTTGCATCTGTCTTTCATCTAGAATTGTTGTATTTGATTTGAGAATTGTGTTGTATTTAAGATTGTTGAGATTTTGTTATTATTATAGTAGTTGTCTTCTATTTCTTAGATTTCTTCTGTGTTATCTTATCGTGCTTAGACTGTGATTGAGTTTCAATATCTTATACTTGTCCTCCGTTCGGAGTTGATCATGATGAGTACATTAAATACTGCATGAGTTGATGGTTAGATAGTGACCTAGAACAGCGTTCTACCGCCGACACTGTGGCGTAGGCTGGCCGCTGTTATGTACTCGTACCCTCACAGTGGGTGCGGGTCGTGACACGTTTTTAGTGGTGGCCCATGCAGGTCGAGAGTCGCATTTGTGCGATGTCGTGGTAGTGCAACGATTAGTTATACTGCTGCGCGCCTGCGATAGGAACTCAGGAATAGGCTTTAGTTGAGAGTGTACTCAATCACAGTTAGGACTACTTGAGAAGATTCCTGGGATGACCCTTGAGAATCTCATTATAAACTATCTCGAAATTCGATTCTGACAGTATCTGTCTATCTTCCTTGTTCATCGTTGAATTTGATTCTTGGTATTCATTATTTTCTACCAACAGCTGCAAGTAGATATCGATGTTTTTCTTTGAATTTTTTGGACCGGATACGATAAGTGTCAAGAACATGTAAGGAGTCTTCATTCACATCCACGGTGGTAGATTGTAAGGGATCAAAATTATCGACCAACAAGTGTACTGTGACCCCGACTGTCCGAAAGGAGTGAATCCATCAGAACATAACGCCAACTGAACATTCATAGGCTCCACAGCAAATCCAGAATGGCATCAATCAAAATCGTAATGAATCTATTTGAAAGGTGTGTCCTTTCCATTGTGTCTCTTTATCATTTATAAAAACGTAAGTGTATGAAGCATTCATTCACTCAATCCATTCATCAAACATTAAGTCTAAGAGAGAAAGATAGACTACCTACATTGTTTCGTCCAGTTCCTACAGTGTGAAGTACTGCTACCGAAGGAGAAGAACCGTTGTATCCTGGGAGACTAATCGCCATTAAAACCATAAGCACCAGTACGGGACAAATATTGTCTTAAGGACATTGAACAAAGTTCAAACTTTGGTCCCGGTCAGATTATTTATTTACATTATATTCTATTATTTTGTCTCTAAAATACAGAGTTGGAAATTTTCATAAAGAAAACCCAACCTAGTTGACGGGAGATCCCAAGATCTAGGTTCAAAGGGACAACCTAATTAATTGAAATTCTTAAATGACAGTGACGTGTATTTAAATACTCCTCACATTCTCTAGGATGACAAATAATAGTGTCGCTTGCAAAGAAAAATTAGGATAATCATTGTTTTTAATAATTCCCGTGACTTGAAATTCAAGTAGAGTATAGCAGTATACTCTTACTAGGAAGTCACATATATGAGTGTGGAAGTGGGGCCGCTTCTATGAGAATTATGTGGCTAAAATTTCTAAGAACACTTATAAAATCACGCAAATGTCCAGGACCAAAATGAACAAAATAACAGAAACAATATTGGTCGAAAAGGAGTTGTGTGATATTTATTGACTCAAGTTTACAACAATAGCTGAACAGTTCAAGACATCACGTTCACTGGATAGCTGGTAAACTCGATAAATATTTACAAGTGAAGGTTCAAGGCAAAAAAGTACCTATCCTGATACAATAACTTTTCAAATGATCTCTCTCTCTCTCTCTCTCCTCTCTCTCTCTCTGTGTGTCTGCATTATGTCTGCAAGGTGTCTGTATTGTGTTTGTATTGTACATAGTAAAATATTCATTCATGTGGAAATTATTGAAAAAGTGAATGTATATTTGAAATAATAATAATAATAATAATAATAATAATAATAATAATAATAATAATAATAATAATTGCTTTATATCAAAGAATAAATGGCAACGAATCTATAGAAAGGTGTACGAATCTATTTATTGGAAAGGTGTGTCCTTTCCATTATGTCTCCTTATTTCTATAAAAGCACAAGTGTTTGAATTTTCAATCAATCAATTCATCCATCTAGCATTAAGTCTAAGAGAGAGAGGAACAACCAACATTGCTTCGACGAGTTTCTACGGTTTGAAGTGCTGCTACCGAAGGAGAAGAACCATTGTATCCTGAGAGATTAATCGTCATTAAAATCGTAAGCACCAGTGCGGGGCAAATATTATCTTAAGGACATTGAACTAAGTTCAAACATCGGTATCAGTTAGATTATTATTTTATATTTTAATTTTAGAGTCTATATACAAAGTTGTGAATTTCTTACTAACAAATGCTTTCATGCCTCTCCATCGGATGGATGAGATAATTCTCCTTCATCCATCTTTCATTCTTTGCTGTAGTATGTCATGTGTTCTGCAGTATTTGCAGACATATACATCCTATGTATACTCTTTATGATCGACAAAAACTGTATGTATTTGTAGGGCCGCAATTTTACTCGTTCAGTTGATTTTTTGTCCTGAATTGGCTTGTACCGGTCCTCCTGACAGAAAATGCATCTATCTTTACCATTGTTCTCGTTGTAGTACAACATGCAACCGTTTAGACAACAATCTATCTTTTCATAGCCTAATCTGAGTTTCTGAATCATCATTTTCGACTTATAAAATTTTTCTGACAAGTCCTTCGCTCCTTTTGGCAACAACTCTCTAAGAAACTGAATTATCCTGTCGTAGCATTCCTACGATAGGTTAAAATCAGACTTGGGGTTCAGCAGCCGCATCACCATTGACAGGACAGAATGAGAACCACAACCCGGATATAACGAAGTATCGGCATGCTTGAACATATCATAGAACTATTTTGCATCAGGATTCGGATCCTCCGGATCAAAACTTGGACCGACCGCATCAAATACCAATTCACGTGCCAAATTTCGATGCCGATATTCGAAGTGATCTCCGAGAGTGGACTCCCCCACCTCCGTATTGAAGGAGTACTGATATTGTGGAACCAAATGTTCTCCTTTAGTCGTCCATTCATTGTAGTTCGGTACGAAACCCTTCTTGTAGAGGTGCTCTCTCACGAGATCTACCTCTTTGAATGGTATATTATTACATTTGACATAAGGGCACTTTATGAGCATCTCGTCCATGAAATAAGGTTGGCTACTGATGTATCTCAAAAATTCCTCGACGTCCGTCTTAAAATTATCCGTCAAACCAGTCTTTCTCTCATGTCGTCGATTGTACATCCACGAACGGTCAACTAAGTGTCGACTTATTGCTTTCTTACACGTGAATGATTCTGCACAAAAAAAATTTACGTTTGAAACCTAGGTTACTTTGATATCGAAGGGGACAAGAAATTAGAGATTAGAGATTTCAAGAGGTGAAAGCAGTAGAATGACTAAGTATGATGATCAATGCTAAAAATTCAAACTTGTCAAGACCTAATGAGATCCCACAGTCCGTGGATTGTCGATCCATATCGATTATATTTATCATGCATTCATTTCATAGTCGACTCCAAGTCTAGTCTAGACGATCCATCTCGATTGTATCTGTCATGCATTCATAGTCTTGGTCATATGGGGGTAGCATGAAAATGACATTGCCCGTCAAAGACTTTGATGATGCCTACTTGATGTCTTCTCTTAAATTAAACTTTAGCGTGAATTTGATCTAAAATTGGTAAAGCAAAAAAACTTAAAGACGAGACAAATTGCTAGCTAGCATAATTCAAATAATTCCCTTGTATTTGTTAATGTTGTTAAGTTATTTATGCCCAAACATTTTTAAGAACAAACTATTTTCACACCACCAGGTATGTATGTTGATCTTCAAAATTAAGCTGGTATGAAGAGTTTGGGTAGAGGATCAAAAGCTAGTTGAAGATGAAACATCGATCGAGAATGCTTAATCTTGTTAAACAGAACAATCAGAGCACTGCAGTGCATTGATTGATCCCTATCCCCCAAATAATTGGCACAATCAATACTAAATTTTCCACATTGGAACCCATATTTTTAAGATTGTTAGGACCATGCTAAATTTTCCTAGCTAGACCCATGCATCCAAAACAATATCTAAAATTTTATAGATTTAATGAAACCATAAAACTTTCTAAAATTTAAAATAAATTAAGAACACACATAAAATAAATTAGGGGTAGAGAGGAGGAGGGGGGTTATTGTAATGCCTGTGGTTCGTATTACGTATCTTGGTATACGTGTACGTATTCTTGACTCGTATTGCATATTTTTTTGCATGGTTATCTTGGCAAATTCCTTCTTGGTTCGGTTCAAACTTGTTGCTGGTTCGGCTTGGCTTGGTTTTAGGTAGACCGAACCCCCACCTACCACCACCACCCTCATTTATATTTCCACCTAACTCTCTCTCTCTCTCTCCTCATTAATTCTTCTCCTTCACTTCTTCTTCTCCACTATTACTCTTCCACGTACCAGGAAGAGAGAGAGCTCTTAGACAAGTACAGCTTGCTTCATGGAGGAACCCAAATTTTATTGTTCTATTTTCTTCTCCACGAGATTCTAACACACTTTAGTACTTAGCATTTCTAATTTACATGGTTCAATTTGTGTAGATCTAAGTTTATTGTATTTTTGGATTTCTTGGGTTTTGATCTACTTAACATTATTATTTTCAAGTTTTGATGGTTCTATGTTGTTGAGAATTTCATTCTGCCCCATTTTGACCTATGGAAGTTCGAATTTGGACTCAGGATGAAGGATTATGGAGCTTTGAAGCCATGGACTCCATGGTTCTTCTTTGCGGACAAGCAGAGAAGAAGAACAGTTTCTGAGCCGCATGGCAGACTTCAGCCGCATAGAAGAACTTGACCGCATGAACGTTCATGCGGCAAGTCTCTTTCAGCCGCATGAACTTCTAATCGCGGCCGCATAAGAACCCCTTCTCTTGGCCGCAGGAGACCTGATCACCCTTGGCCGCATGGCCAGGTTAACTCAGTTACATGAGACTCTTATCTTTTCCAGCCGTATAAGGATGCCCCTCCGAGCCGCATGAGCCCTCATTACATTTCAGCCACATATACTCACTTTTCTGCAGCCGCATAAGGCCTTGACTTGCTTAGCCGCATGGCGCATTACTTTTCAGCCGCATGGAGTCAACCCCCTGCAGACGCATAAGCTTTGGCAATTCCGAGTTGCATAAGATCCGTCCCTTGCTTAGCCGCATAAGTCTAACTTTTTCTGAGCCGCATGTACTTGTCGAACCGCTGCCGCATAGTACCACAGTACTTCCATCCGCATGGCACTGCTTTCTTTCTACCCGTATATGCCCGCCTCTCTCTTAGACGCATAAGCGTGCAGTTTCAGCCGCATGGACTTGTAGCCCCCAGCCGTATGCGCCTGTGTTCCCCGCTGCCGCATGAGCCCCGCTTCACTTTCCAGCCGCATGCGTTCCCTTCCTTTCGAGCCGCATGGCACTGCCTCCCCACAGCCGTATGAGTCTATTTCCCTTAGCTGCCTGGTTCCTTCCACAGTCTTGTCCTTTTATTATTATTATTATTATTATTATTCAATTGAAATGTCACACCATGATTATGTCATGTAAATCCTGGCATATTTCCTAAACACCATAGGGGTCCGCCGTGGCGCACTCTTGGCAAGTGAACCGACTTGATATATATCAATATGCTGCTACGATAGCCAGCCTGGCATGACAAGTATGAATGACCTGGATACCGTGGACGCTTGTGTTTGTACAAATAAACCAGTACTGTCTTGCATCATGTCTAGGATGGGTTCCCTGAGTACCACGGTCAGGGATCCTTACTGCAATTGACTAAGGCTAATAAACTACAATAATTCAGTAGTCATGAAGAGATTTTCTAGCTACATGCAATCTCGTTATCTGGGCGCACCGAGTGGACTTGTAGCCTACCGACGAGTAGGGCACATTTACAGCACACAGTCATATGTTGCATCCTTCATAAATGGACATTCGACCTGGATAACCTGGATGGTCTGCAGGGCTTGTGGCTGTTGGGATAATCTCACTGCATCTTGCTAGTAACTAGGCCTATGATAACCCTAGTTAGTTAAAGTATCAAGTCGTACTCATTGCCTGGCCGTGATTGATTGGATGGAGTCTAGCCCAGCTTAGTCTCGTCTTGTTCCTGTACAAGATTGTGACATGATATGATTAATTATGCTTGTCTTTACAATAACGATCAGGGGTCCAGTTCTGTTCAGGCGAAGGGTTACAACCCCGGTCCTTATTTGGTTTAAGGGTTGTAACCTGGCTCCCGGAGCAGTTCTGCGTCCTCTCTTCATTTTATTGTCTTATTGCTCTCCATGACATGCTTGTCATGTTTTACCTTACTTCAATAACATGATTATTTATGCTTGCCTCAACAATAAAGATCAGGGGTCCAGTTCTGTTCAGGCGAAAGGTTACAACCCCGGTCCTTGTTTGGTTTAAGGGTTGTAACCTGGCTCCCGGAGCAGTTCTGCGTCCTCTCTTCGTTTATCGTCTTATTTCACCCTATGTCGAGCTCATCCTGTTTTACCTTATCAACAGTAATTACGACGGGTTTCTATTCAGGTGAAGGGCTGCAACCCCGGTCCTTATTTGGTTTAAGGGTTGCAATCTGGCTACTTGAATGGTTTCCTCGTATTTATTCCACTGTTGTTATTCTATTATTATCAGTATCTTATAATTATTATTCATTTATGATATGCTGGTTTTAGTTCCAAAGTGAAGCCTCCTTTGCGGCACTTGCTCTTTCTGGGGTCTGACACAGCTGGTTTTGTATGGCCAGATATCGGAGCAGCATCAGAGGATCTACCTACCTTCCAGCCCGATGGTGACCACCAGGCGTAACTAGGGCAACGAGTGGGTTATTTTTGGCTCTCCCACTTTATTGTAAAAATATTCTTTTGAGGCGTTTAGCCGGCGAGCACGTGTTAGCTCGTATTGCACCTTTATTTACTGTCTGTCTACGGGCTGTAACATGATTGACAAATCCTAGGGTTGATCATGTATGACTGAAATACTTGCTAGTCTTGACATTTTGTACGACTAGCTTCATGATCATCCGAATATGTAATGTATGGGACTCCTTACTATTGTATATTTGGTGCTCTGACATCTTGTGACTATTATTGCTTACTTGAGATTGAGACAATAGGCTTGTTCATGACCATAGAGGACTGATAAATTGTAGTTAAACCCTCATGTATCTAGACAGTTATGACCGTATAGCGAGGTGGGTTGCACTTCAATATACGTAGCTGGCTTTGTACGCCCCCGCTCTCCAGTATTCTGGTTCTGGGGCGTGACATGGTTTTAGTGGTGGCCCATGCAGGTATTGTACATCAAGATATATGAGGGTTTACCGAATAGATGTCTCAATCAGTACTCGCCCTTGATCTTTACTCGTTTTTTCTGAATCCCTGTAATCTTGACCTGATCACATGCTTGTATCGCTGATCTGTCCTGGTCCTTCCTTATTGTTTCTTATGTCGTCTTCTTCAGCGGCATTGTTCCTGGACCTGCCTATCAGCAAGACGGAACACCTCCTGCGGACCAGCAGCAACCTGGAGATCAAGCCCAGCATTCAGGAGTAGCCTCCAGAGTCGTACCTATTAGAGGAGAGCCACCAGTTCAGCCCGTCCAGCATGCAGAGCCTGATGATGGCACTTTGGTGGGTCTTATCAGGTCACTGTTAGCTTTCCAGGATCGTCGTGGAGATGCCTTGTACCAGGCGGTGACAGATGCTTTGACCAGGGGAGGTCATCAGGGTAACAGCGCGGCTAACAGCTTTAAGCGCTTGAACCCTCCATTCTTCGATGGCAGTGAAGATGCGATCGATGCGGATGCTTGGCTTCAGGACCCAGAGGTGATTCTAGAGGCAGCCAGGACCCCAGAAGACGAGAAGGTGGCCGTGGTGCGCCTACAGCTATTGGATCTTGACCGCAGCTGGTGGGCGGTGCAGGCCGTTGGATTATTGGCACCCAATATTTGGGTAGTATTCAGAGAGAGATTCCAGACCAAGTATTTTGATGCTGTAGCTCGATACGATCTACAGACGAGGTTCACCAATCTGAAGCAGATGGGTAGGACGGTCGACGGATATGCGGCCGAGTTCTCCAGGCTTAGTCGCTTTGCTCCTACCTTGGTAGCGATCGAGTTCGATAGAGCCCAGCGGTTCCAGCAGAGGCTTCACCTGGAGATTTTGTTGGCAGTCGAGCAGTTTGAGGATCAGACTTTTGATGCAGTACTGAGGGCAGTCCGGAGGCATGAGTATACCTTCCAGAGGATCATGGATAGGACCGGAGGTCGAAAGCGATCTCACAGCTAGATGAATCAATCTTCAGCACCAGCCCCGGCAGCTAGGGCCTTGACCATTGGAGCTCCGAGGCGGGTGGCTTCAGTAACGTCGGTTCAGCATTCATCCCCTACGCACCCTCAGCAGCAGAAGCAGAAGCATTCTTCCGTAGTGGGATGTTCACACTACGGGTAACCAGGGCATGTGGTGTCAGAGTGTCGCAGAGCACAGGATTTGTGCTTGGTTTGTGGTGCCCCAGACCACAGGGTTGGGAACTGCCCAAATAGGGGGAGGTCATCCTCAGCTTTCTCTAGTCCTTCAGTTAGAGGACTAGTACCAGTCCAGCAGCAGCAGTACCCGTTCCCGGGGCCATTGTCGACGCAGGCCCAGGCATTCCAGCAGCAGAGACCGCAGCAGTACGCCCAAGCCCTGATCCAGAGCAGGCAGAGGAATTTTCAACAGAGGGGACCCGCACCTAGAGGGCTTGGTCAAGTGCTGGCCTTGACCATGAGAGAAGAAAGAATAGCACCAGGTGAGGTGGTGGCAGGTACTATTCTCGTCAACACCTTTCCAGCTTCAGTATTATTTGATTCTGGTGCCTTGTATTTATTTATGTCTGCACGATTCACGACACGGATAGGACTGGAGCCCAAGTCATTATCAGTAAGGCTCAATATACTTACTGGTAACGGACTTATGGGAGTAGATAGAGTGTTTTCCTCGTGTCGGATTGTAGTTAGCGGTAGAGAATTGTCCGCTAGGTTGATAGAGTTTTCGATGGCCGATTATGATGTGGTCTTAGGGATGGATTGGTTGAGGGACCAGTTTGCTAGGATAGACTGCCACATTGGCAGGGTTATTTTTAGCATTCCAGGCGAGCCAGAGTTTTTCTTCTCCCGAGGCGAAGTTGAACCTTCTCCTCCTGTATTACGGATGACAGTAGTAGCGACGCAGTTACCACGGATAGTTGAAGAGTTTTCAGATGTTTTCCCAGAAGAGCTTCCAAGGATGTCGTTAGAGCGAGAGATCGAGTTTACCATTGACTTGATTCTCGGGACAGTCTCAGTGTTAGAGAGAGTCTATAGGATGGCGCCGTCAGAGCTAGAGATATTGTAAAAGATGATTGAAGAACTCAGGACCAAGGGATTCATTCGTGCTAGTGGATCACCTTGGGGAGCCCAGATGCTTCTTGTGAAAAAGAAGGATGGTATGTCCAGATTATGTGTAGATTATCGTACCTTGAACTCAGAGACAATCAAGAACAGATATCCTCTCCCAAGAATAGATGACTTGTTTGATCAACTCAAAGGGACATCAGTATTCTCGAAGATTGACTTACGGTCAGGATATCATCAGATCAGAGTCAAGAGCAGGACATCCCGAAGACAGCTTTCAGATCCCGGTATGGGCATTGGGAATTTCTTGTTATGCCATTCAGAGCAACCAATGCGTCGGCTGTATTCATGGACCTCATGAATCGTATCTTCATGCCTTATTTGGATCAGTTCATGATTGTGTTCCTAGACGACATCCTGGTCTACAGCAAGAGTGAGGCAGAGCATGAGCAGCATCTTAAAGTGGTCCTCCAAATTCTTTGAGAGCACCTGTATGCCAAGTTCAGTAAATACGAGTTCTGGCTCGATCGTATTTCGTACTTGGGTCGTATCATCACCAGAGGAGGAGTAGAAGTGGATCCCCAGAAGATCGTGGCTATTGAGTCGTGGCCAGTACCCCACACAGTTGCAGAAGTTCGTAGTTTCCTTGGCTTGGTCGGCTACTACCGGCAATTTATTTCAGACTTTGCTCAGATCTCAGCACCATTGACCCAGTTGACGCGCAAGGATGTGCAGTTTGCTTGGATAGCAGAATGTCAGGATTCTTTTGAGAAGTTGAAGTAATGCTTGATGACGACACCCATTCTCACGCTTCCAGATGGAACTGGAAGATTCTTAATATATTGTGATGCTTCAGGTAGAGGCTTAGGATGTGTCCTGATGCAGCACGGAAAGGTAATATCTTATGTGTCACGATAACTTCGTGATCATGAGAGGAATTACCCGACCCACGACTTGGAGCTGGCAGCAGTAGTGTTTGCACTTAAGTTGTGGAGGCACTACTTGTACGGAGATAGGGTGGAAATTTTCACCGACCACAAGAGCCTGAAGTATGTTTTCACTCAGAAGGATCTCAACATGCGTCAGAGGAGGTGGCTAGAGCTACATGTGGATTATGATGTCAACCTGCAGTATCATCCAGGAAAGGCCAACGTCGTTACAGATGCGTTGAGCATGAGAGCCGGAGTTTATTTCCTAACAGCACAACCAGAGTTGTTAGCAGATCTTCAGAAGATGGGTATAGAAGTTGTTCTTCCTACCAGTATGGCAATGATGGCCAGTATGCAAGTTCAGTCCACTATAGTCGAGAGGATCCGGATGGCGCAGTCAACAAATTCCAAGCTTCAGCAACTCAGAGCAGAGTGCGAGGCAGGATGAAGTCCGGAGTTATGTATCCATGAAGACGGTACACTTCGACATGGTAAGCGTCTTTGTGTACCCAGTGGAGATATCAGACAGGAGATCATGCCAGAGGCTCACAGTTCTCAGTATTCCATTCATCCCGATGGTACGAAGATGTACCGTAATATTCGTTAGCACTTCTGGTAGAATGGCATGAAGAGGGAGATAGCCCGATTTGTCTCTCGGTGTTTAGCTTGCCAACAAGTTAAGGTTGAACATCAAAGGCCAGCTGGACTTCTTCATCCCTTGCCGATTCCAGAATGGAAATGAGAGCATATAACCATGGATTTTGTGACTGGATTACCTAGATCTTCGGCTGGCAGAGATGCTATTTGGGTTATTATAGACAGGCTCACGAAGGTGGCTCACTTTCTCCCGTTCAGAGTTGGTCAGTCGACAGCTAAGCTAGCAGGGATGTATCTCAGGCATATAGTCAGATTGTATGGTATACCAGTCAGTATCACCTCGGACAGAGATTCCAGATTTATGTCGTACTTTTGGCGTAGCCCGCAGGAGAGTTTGGGGACTCACCTCCAGTTCAGCTCAGCTTATCACCCGCAGGCAAATAGTCAGTCGGAACACACGATCTAGACTCTTGAAGACATATTGCGATCTTGTACGCTCGACTTCGACAGTTCGTGGGAAGATCACCTACACCTGGTGGAGTTCTCGTACAATAACAGTTTCCAGGCCAGTATCCAGATGGCACCGTTCGAGGCACTGTATGGCAGGAAGTGTCGATCCCTGTTAGCATGGGACAATATTGGAGAGAGGCATATGCTCGATCCGAAAATGATTGCTCAGACCGTTGTCACGACCCGCACCCTAGAGTAAGGGCACGAGAAGTGCTGTAACACCCATATTCTGAATACGTATTTTGTCAAGCTTGCATGTATTTCAGACCTGTATTTATTTTCTCGAATTTTGGGCATGTACTTGTAATTGGCTTGACTTGCAGATTTTGGTTCTCGTAATTGGGTTTTACCTGGCTTGGTTTATTTTGTGGAGGAGAATTGGTTTGATTTGGTTTAGTTTGGTTTAATATGCATTGGAACACTTTAACCTATACTCCACCCTCAACACAACACAACCCACCCTCATTAAAACTCTACCTACTTTTCTCTCTCCTCCATAATTCTCTCATTTATTTCTCCATCTTCTTCTTCTTCCTTCCTCTACACAACACTCCACCCATAGGCAAGTGCACCTTGCCACCACATGAGAACTACATATTATTTGTTCATTAGCTAGATTAGGCTATGGTAATCAACATTAGTGCTTGACATTTTGTGATTTGGAGTCTCCATTGTTCTAGATCTAGGTTTTAACTATTTTTGGATTTACATGGTTTTGATCTATTTTGGTTGGATTTTTGTGGGTTTTGATGCATCCATGTGGAAGAGAATTCAATTTTACTCAAGTTAGACCTTTGAAAATCTAGATTTGGCTTTGATTTGACAAAGATATGAAAGATTGAATTCTTGGTGTTCTTGGTGTTCTTCTCGGCCTGGAGTAGCAGGCTGCAGCCTGCGCTCTTTAGCGCTGTACTGGACGGCGCATCCCCTCTCGGCCTGCGCTCTTTAGCACAGCGCCGACCGCGCAGCTTGCCCCATGGTGAACTGCGCTAAGCCCCATGCGCCAACCATTCCTGCGCACTTCACCCTGCACAGTTCACTCCTGTGCAGTCTATTCATGCGTAATCCACCCCTGCGCAGTTCACTACTGCGCAGTCTGCTCATGCGCAATCTGACCCATGTACAATCTGACCCATGCGCCATCTACCCCAGCGCCTTGTGCCCCTGCGTACTTGGCACCCTGCGCAGCTGACACCTACGCAATCCAACCCCTGACCCCTTGCGCAAACCATTGGCTCTTGGAGTTTTGGTTTTATTTCTTTAAGCTTGGCTCTTCTATAGCCCTGTATATTGATATTTTATTAGATATTTTACGCCCATTTTATATCCTTACGCCTTTTATCATGAACTTGATTTTACTTAATATGTTTGGAATGACTATTGTACATGGCATGGTATGACAAGGAACTAGCATAACACGATAGTGACCCGTAGTGGTGCACTCCTGACATGACCAACCTGACATGATAGTTGCCCGTCGTGGCGCACTCCTGACAAGTACCCTGACATGATTTATCTTGATAACTTGATAGTGGCCCGTGGTGGCGCACTCCTGACTTGACTTGACTTGTAACTTATAACTTGACTTGACTTGATGCTGTTGCGACAGCTAACTTGACTCGTATAATCAACTTGACACCGTGGGTGTTCCTGCTTGCTTGCTTGTGCAATCCACTTTTCTTGTCTTGCATCATGTCTAGGACGTGACTCCCTGGTTTCCACGGTCAGGGATTTATACTGAATATTGATTAGGCTAATGACTAGATCAAACTATAATTCATGGAGAATTTTCAGTCACAGGCTATCTCGTTATCTGGGCGCTCTTAATTGGACTTGTAGCTTGCCGAGCACATTTCCAGCGTACTGTCATGTGTTGTACCCTCTAAGTCATCTAAGGGTATATCGTCTCCTGGGCGATGTACCCAACCATACTCTCAACCCACGGAAGGATAACTGGATGGTCTATAGGGCTTGGGACTGAGAAATTTTTATTGCATCTTGTTAGTAATTAGGCTTGTGATAACCCTAGTTAGTTAAAGTAGTAAGTCGTAGTAATTGCTTGGCCGCTTGTGAATGAATGATGTCTAGCCCTGTCTAAGTCTTATCTAGTTCCCGTACCCTGGTACTCCTGAACGTGATTATTTTACTTGCCTTAACAATAATTGGGTAGGGACAAGAAGATATTCAGGCGAAGGGTTACAACCCCGGTCCTTGTTTGGTTTACGGGTTGTAACCTGGCTCCCAGAATGGTTCCACGTTCCTAGTCGTTTATTGTCCTGACGTGCTCTTGATTACTTGTATTTTTCTTTCATTTTCTTATGTTCTGATATGCTGGCTTTTGTTCTTATTTTGTGGCCTCCTTTGTGGCACTTGCTCTTTCTGGGGTTTGACCCAGCTGGTTTTGTGTGGCCAGATTTCGAAGCAGCTCCCGAGGATCTTCCGAACCTCCAGCCCGATAGTGGCGACTAGAAGGAACCCGGGCTACGAGTGGGTTTTCTATTTTGTTTCGCTCACTCTATTGTAAAGTTATTCTTTTGAGGCGTTTAGCCGACGAGCACCTGTTAGCTCGAAGCACTTTTACTTACTGTCTGCCTATGGGCTGTAAATATGATTAACAAATCCTAGGGTTGATCATGTATGACTTAACTCTTGCTAGTCCTAGCATTTTGTACGACTAGCTTCATGATCAACTGATATGTAATATTTGGGACGCCTTTTATTGTATATTTAGTGGTCAAACATCTTGTGATTATATTACTTGCTTGGGATTGAGACAGTAGGCTTGACCTTAAGAGACTGTTGGCTTGTAGTAAACCCTCATATCTAGACAGCCGTGACCGTATAGTTGTGATGTATTCTATTTCAATATACGTAGCTGGCTATGTCCGCCCCCGCTCCTCGGTATTCTGGTTCTGGGGCGTGACATGGTTTAAGTGGTGGCCCATGCAGGTCTTGTCAATCAAAAAATGTGAGGGTTTACCTAATAGATGTCTCAATCAGTACTCGTCCTTGATCTCCATTCATATCCTCTGCATCTCTGGATTCTTGCCCTGATCGTGTGCTTGTATCGTTGATCTGTCCTGGTCCTTCCTTATTGTTTTTCCTTGTGTCGTCTTCTTCAGCGGTACTGTACCTAACCCCGTCGATCAGCAAGGTAGAGCACCTCCTGTGGACCAGCAACGAGGAGATCAAGCCCAGCATTCTGGAGTTGCCTCCCGAGTTATACCTCTTGGAGGAGAGCCCCCAGTTCAGCCCGTTCAGCCTGCCGAGCCGGATGATGGCACCTTGGTAGGTCTCATCAGGACCTTGATAGCTTCTCAGGATCGTAGAGGAGATGCCTTGCACCAGACTGTGGCAGATGCTTTGACCAGAGGCGGTCACCCAGGGAACAGCGCAGCCAACAGCTTCAAGCGCTTGAACCCTCCTTTCTTCGACGGCAGCGAAGATGCGATTGCCGCGGACGCTTGGCTTCAGGATACCGAGGTGATTCTTGAAGCAGCTAGGACACCTGAGAATGAGAAGGTGGCGGTGGTACGCCTACAGTTGTTGGACTTAGCTCGCAGTTGGTGGGCAGCGCAGGCCATGGGATTAGTGGTACCCATTGCTTGGGCAGTATTTAGAGAGAGATTCCAGACGAAGTATTTCGATGCTGTGGCTCGGTACGACCTGCAGACCAAATTCACCAACTTGAAGCAAGGCGGCAGAACAGTCGACATCTATGCATCTGAGTTTTTTAGGCTCAGTAGGTTTGCCCCCACCTTGGTGGCGACCGAGTTTGATAGGGCCCAACGGTTCCAGCAGGGACTTCATTTGGAGATCTTGTTGGCAGTCGAGCAGTTCGAGCACCAGACGTTCGATGCAGTATTGAGGGCAGCTAGGAGGCATGAGTACACCTCCCAGCGGATCGTGGATAGGACCGAAGGCAGGAAGCGGTCCCACAGTCAGATGCACCAATCATCAGCTCCTGCCCCGGCAGCTAGGGGATTGACCATTGGAACTCCGAGGCGGGCGGCCTCAGTAACGTCGGTTCAGCATTCGACCCTGACATACCCGCAGCAGCAGAAGCAGAAGCCGACTTCGGCAATGGGATGTTCTCATTGCGGGAAGCCAGGCCATGTAGTGGCAGATTGTCGTAGAACGCAAGGATTGTGCCTAGCTTGTGGAGCGGCAGATCACAAGATAGGAGCCTGCCCGAATAGGGGTAGTTCTTCCTCTTCCAACCTAACCAGTCCATCGGTTAGGGGACCAGCACCCGTGCAGCAGCAGCAGTACCCGAGGCCATTGTTGCCTCAGGCCCAGGCATTTCACCAGCAGAACCAGCAGCAGTATACCCAAGCCCAAGCGCAGAGCAGGCAGAGAGGTTTCCAGCAGAGGGGACCCGTAGCTAGAGGTTAGGCCATGATAATGGCTATGAAAGAAAAAGTTGCACCAGGTGAGGTAGTGGCAGGTACTTTTCTCGTCAACTCCTTTCCAGCTTCAGTATTATTTGATTCTGGTGCATCGTATTCATTCATGTCTGCACGATTCACGACACGGATAGGATTGGAGCCCGAGTCATTATCAGTGAGGCTCAATATACTTACTGGTAATGGTCTTGTGGGAGTAGATCGAGTGTTTTTCTCGTGTCGGATCGTAGTTAGCGGTAGAGAGTTCCCCGCTAGATTCATAGAATTCCCTATGGCAGACTATGATGTAGTCTTAGGCATGGATTGGTTGAGGAACTAGTATGCTAGGATAGACTGCCATGTTGGCAGAGTTGTTTTCAGTATTCCAGGAGGGCCAGAGTTTTTATTTTCCAGAGGCACGGTGGAGCCATCCTCTCCAGTGTTGCGGATGGCAGTAACAGCAGTGCAGTAGCCTAGGATAGTTGAAGAGTTTCCAGATGTCTTCCCAGAAGAGCTTCCAGGGATGCCGCCAGAGCGGGAGATCGAGTTCACTATAGACTTGATCCCCGGGACAGCACCAGTATCAGAGAGAGTCTACAGAATGGCGCCTTCAGAGTTGGAGATTTTGTACAAGATGATTGAAGAACTCAGGACCAAGGGATTCATTCATGCAAGTGGATCGCCTTGGGGAGCCCCGATGCTTCTTGTGAAAAAGAAGGATGGTACGTCCAGGCTATGTGTAGATTATCTTACCTTAAACTCAGTAACAATCAAGAACAGATACCCTCTTCCGAGGATAGATGACTTGTTTGATCAACTCAAAGGGGCTTCAGTGTTTTCGAAGATAGACTTGCGGTCAGGATATCACCAGATCAGAGTCAGAGAGCAGGACATCCCGAAGACAGCATTTAGATCGAGATATGGGCATTGGGAGTTCCTTGTTATGCCCTTTGGAGCAACCAATACGCCAGCAGTATTCATGGACCTCATGAATCGCATTTTTATGCCTTACCTGGATCAGTTCATGATCGTGTTCCTAGATGATATCTTGGTCTACAGCAAGAGCGAAGCAGAGCATGAGCAGCATCTCAGAATCGTCCTTCAAACGCTTAGGGAGCACCAGTTGTACGCCAAGTTCAGTAAATGCGAGTTCTGGCTCGATCGTATTTCGTACTTGGGTTACATCATTACACGAGGAGGAGTGGAAGTGGATCCCCAGAAGATTGTGGCTATCGAGTCTTGGCCAGTACCCAGCTCAGTGGCAGAAGTTCGTAGCTTTCTTGGATTGGCCGGCTACTACCGACGATTCGTTTCAGATTTTGCAAGGATTTCGGCACCGATGACCCAGTTGACTCGTAAGGATGTGCCGTTTGTTTGGACAGCATAGTGTCAGAAATTATTTGAGAAGTTGAAGCGAGGTTTGATAACGGCTCCCATTCTCACACTTCCAGATGGGACCGGAGGATTCACAATTTATTGCGATGCTTCAGGCAGAGGATTGGGATGTGTCTTGATGCAGCATGGGAAGGTAATATCTTATGCATCGCGTCAACTTCGTGATCATGAAAAAAATTACCCGACCAACGACTTGGAGCTAGCAGCAGTAGTGTTTGCATTTAAGTTGTGGAGGCACTACTTGTACGGAGATAGAGTGGAGATATTTACTGATCACAAGAGCCTGAAGTATGTTTTCACCCAGAAGGACCTTAATATGCGGCAGAGAAGATGGCTCGAGCTACTGGTGGACTACGATGTGGATTTGCAGTATCACCCAGGGAAGGCCAACGTTGTAGCAGATGCGTTGAGCCGGAGAGCCGGAGTTTATTTTTTGACGGCGCAACCAGAGTTATTGGCAGATTTTCAGAAGATGGGGATTGAAGTGGTTCTTCCTTCCAGTGTGACATTGATGGCCAGTCTCCAGGTTCAGTCCAGCATAGTTGAGAGGATCCGGACGGCGCAATCTACAGATTCCAAGCTTCAGCGGCTCAGAGCGGAGTGTGAGGCAGGAAGAAGGCCAGAGTTATGTATCCATGAAGATGGTACACTTCGACATGGCTCTCGTCTTTGTGTACCCAGTAGAGATATCAGACAGGAAGTCATGGCAGAAGCTCACAGTTCGCAGTATTCTATTCAACCCGGTGGCACGAAGATGTACCGTGATATCCGTCAGCATTTCTGGTAGAATGGCATGAAGAGGGAGATAGTCCGGTTTGTCTCTCGGTGTTTGGTTTGCCAGCAGGTTAAAGCTGAATATTAGAGGCCCGCTGGACTTCTTCAGCCCTTGCCGATTCCAGAATGAAAGTGGGAGCATGTGACTATGGATTTTGTAACTGGATTGCCCAGATCCCCAGCTGGTCGAGATGCTATTTGGGCTATAGTTGACAGGCTCACGAAGGTGGCTCACTTTCTTTCCTTCAGAGTTGGTCAGTCTACGGCTCAGTTACCTCAGGCAGATTGTCAGGCTTCACGGTGTGCCCGTCAGTATTACCTCGGACCGAGATTCAAGGTTTACGTCACACTTTTGGCGTAGCTTGCAAGAGAGTTTGGGAACTCGTCTCCAGTTTAGCTCAGCATATCATCCGCAGATAGATGGCCAGTCAGAGCGCACTATCCAGACTCTTGAAGACATGTTGAGGTCTTACACACTTGACTTCGGTGGTTCATGGGAAGATCACCTGCATCTTGTGAAATTCTCGTACAATAATAGCTTCCAGGCTAGCATACAGATGGCACCATTCGAGGCTCTGTACGGTTGGAAATGCAGATCCCCACTAGCATGGGATGATGTTGGAGAGAGGCAGATGCTCGGTCCAGAAATAATTGCCCAGACAGTTGAAGTGGTCAGAAGGATCAGAGATCGTCTTCGAGTTGCCCAAGATCGCCAGCGGCATTGGGCCGATGCTCATCGACGTCCCTTAGAATTTGCTGTCGGCGACCATGTATTCCTTAGGATCTCGCCTAACCGCGGCGTCATTCGCTTTGGCGTGCGGAGAAAGCTTAGTCCTAGGTATATAGGGTCGTTTGATATCCTGGAGCGAGTAGGAGATGTATCCTATCGTCTTGCTCTTCCGCCGTCGTTATGTGAGGTGCATGATGTATTCTATGTGTCCCAATTACGACGGTATATCCCGGACCCGAGCCATATCCTAGACCATTCGGAATTGGTTGTTGGTACCAACCTTTCGTATGAGGAGAGGCCCGTGTCTATATTAGACCGGAGAGAGAAGATACTCAAGAACAAGACTATTAGTTTAGTCCGTGTTGCTTGGGATCATCACTCTCTAGGTGAGTCAACGTTGGAGCGTGAGGATGATATCCGATCGCGATATCCCTACCTGTTTGACTCGTAAGGTATAATGTCTTCCTTATGCCTTATGTTTTCCATCCTTTGCTTGCATGTATGATTATCTGATTGCTTGCCTGGTTATAGCTTGCCTGTGATTAATATAGCTTGTCCTTGTCTCTCTAGCCTCTTAATTAAATTCCGAGGACGAAATTCTTTTAAGGTGGGTAGAGTTGTAACACCCATATTCTGAATACGTATTTTGTCAAGCTTGTATGTATTTCAGACCTGTATTTATTTTCTCAGATTTTGGGCATGTACTTGTAATTGACTTGACTTGCAGATTTTGGTTCTCGTAATTGGGTTTTACCTGGCTTGGTTTATTTTGTGGAGAAGAATTGGTTTGATTTGGTTTAGTTTGGTTTAATATGCATTGGAACACTTTAACCGACACTCCACCCTCAACACAACACAACCCACCCTCATTAAAACTCTACCTACTTTTCTCTCTCCTCCATAATTCTCTCATTTATTTCTCCATCTTCTTCTTCTTCCTTCCTCTACACAACACTCCACCCATAGGCAAGTGCACCTTGCCACCACATGAGAACCACATATTATTTGTTTATTAGCTAGATTAGGCCACGGTGATCAACATTAGTGGTTGACATTTTGTGATTTGGAGTCTCCATTGTTCTAGATCTAGGTTTTAACTATTTTTATATTTACATGGTTTTGATCTATTTTGGTTAGATTTTTGTGGGTTTTGATGCTTCCATGTGGAAGAGAATTCAATTTTACTCAAGTTAGACCTTTGAAAATCTAGATTTGGCTTTGATTTAACAAAGATATGAAAGATTGAATTCTTGGTGTTCTTCTCGGCCTGGAGTAGCAGGCTGCAGCTGCCGCTCTTTAGCGCAGAGCTGGACTGCGCATCCCCTCTCGGCCTGCGCACTTTAGCGCAGCGCCGACCGCGCAGCTTGCCCCATGGTGAACTGCGCTAAGCCCCATGCGCCAACCATTCCTGCGCACTTTACCTTGCACAGTTCACTCCTGCGCAGTCTGTTCATGCGCAATCTACCCCTGCGCAGTTCACTCCTGCGCAGTCTGCTCATGCGCAATCTGACCCATGCACAATCTGACCCATGCGCCATCTGCCCCTGCGTCCTGTGCCCCTGCGCACTTGGCACCCTGCGCAGCTGACACCTGCGCAATCCAACCCCTGACCCCTTGCGCAAACCATTGGCTCTTGGAGTTTTGGTTTTATTTCTTTAAGCTTGGCTCTTCTATAGTCCTGTATATTAATATTTTATTAGATATTTTACGCCCATTTTATATTCTTACGCCTTTTGTCATGAACTTGATTTTACTTAATATGTTTGGAATGACTATTGTACATGGCATGGTATGACAAAGAACTAGCATAACACGACAGTGACCCGTAGTGGTGCACTCCTGACATGACCAACCTGACATGATAGTGGCCCGTCGTGGTGCACTCCTGACAAGTACCCTGACATGATTTATCTTGATAACTTGATAGTGGCCCGTGGTGGCGCACTCCTGACTTGACTTGACTTGTAACTTGTAACTTGACTTAACTTGATGCTGTTGCGACAGCTAACTTGACTCGTATAATCAACTTGACACCGTGGGTGTTCCTGCTTGCTTGCTTGTGCAATCCACTTGTCTTGTCTTGCATAATGTCTAGGACGTGACTCCCTGGTTCCCACGGTCAGGGATTCATACTGAATATTGATTAGGCTAATGACTAGATCAAACTATAGTTCATGGAGAATTTTCAGTCACAGGCAATCTCGTTATCTGGGCGCTCTTAATTGGACTTGTAGCTTGCCGACGAGTAGAGCACATTTCCAGCGCTGTAATGCCTGTGGTTCGTATTACGTATTTTGGAAATACGTGTACGTATTTTCTTGTATTTGTTTTCTTGGCTTGGCTTAGCTCTCGGTTTGAGTTTTCTTGGTTTGGCCGGCTGGTTGCTTGGTCCATCATGGACCAAGGTGAACCCCCTACCTACCACCAACCCATGATATTTATTTCCCCACCAACCTTCTCTTTCCTCCATAACTCTCATTTATTTCTTTTTCTTCTTCTTCCTTCCTCTCCACAACTCCCCAACCATAGGCAAGTGCAACTTGCTTCCACAAGAGAACTCATTTTATGGTTCCATTAGCTTCTTCTCATGATTCTAAACCACATTAGAACTTGTCATTTTCCATTTTGAGGCTTTGATTCTTGTAGATCTATAATTTAGTATTTTTCGGATTTTGGTGGTTTTGGTCTATCAAACTCCTTTGTTTTTAAGTTTTTATGGTTCCATGTTGTAGATAATTTTATTCTACCCAATTTTGACCTTTGGAAAGTTGGATTCGGACTTGTTTTGACCAAGTTATGAGCATTTGGAGTTTTGGGTTCCATCCATGGAGTTCTTGCAGTTCTTGCTGTTCTTGCCCTTTGGAGAGGACAGTGAGCAGTGTGCTAGCTTTTTAGCCTACGCCGCTGACTTGTGTACGCTGCTCTTTAGCGAGCGTACGCTAGCCTTCGTACGCTGCTCTTTAGTGAGCGTACGCTAGCCTTCGTACGCTGCTCTTTAGTGAGCGTACGCTAGCCTTCGTACGCTGCTCTTTAGCAAGCGTACGCTAGCCTTCGTACGCTGCTCTTTAGCGAGCGTACGCTAACCTTCGTACGCTGCCCTTTGGTGAGCGTACGCTCACCTTGATACGCTGCCTGTTGGCAGCGTGTCTTAAGCATACGCTAGCTTGAGCTTACGCTGACCTGTAGCTTGAGCGTGCCCTTGTGTACGCTGACCCTTGCGTACGCTTCCCATTGGAAGTGTATGGATCCTTTGGTACGCAGTCCTGAGCGTACGCTGGCTTGAGCGTAGCCTGATTACCCTTGATCTTCTATAGCCCTGTATATTGATATTTTATTAGATATTTAACGTCCATTTTATATCCTTACGCCTTTTGTCCTGAACTTGATAATCATGAAATTACTTGATATGTTTGGAAATAATACCTGAGCATGACACGATAGTGACCCGTAGTGGTGCACTCCTGACATAATGACCTGACATGACCTGATAGTGGCCCGTCGTGGCGCACTCCTGACAAGTACACTTGACATGATAAACCTGACATGTTATATCTTGATAAGCTGTTGCGACGGCTACCTGACATGACATGACTTGACAAGAATGAACATCCTGGACACCGTGGGTGATTGTGCTTGTACAAATAAACCAGTCCTGTCTTGCATCATGTCTAGGACGGGGACTCCTGAGTACCACGGTCAGGAGTACCTACTAAAATGGACTAAGGTTAACAACTAGATTAATACATTAGTCATGAAGAGATTTTCCAGCTACAGGCAATCCCGTTACCTGGGCGCGCTTGGGATCTGTAGCCTGCCGTCGAGTAGGGCACATTTCCAGCACACTGTCATGTGTTGCACCCTTCAAGCTACTTAAGGGTACATGCATTTCCTGGACGATGTACCCACCTGAATTCAACCCTAATCTTTCGACCTGGGTAACCTGGACGGTCTGCAGGGCTTGTGGCTGTGAAATAATCTCACTGTATCTTGTTAGTAATTAGGCTTGTGACAACCCTAGTTTGTTAAAGTATCAAGCCGTAGTTCTTGCTTGGCCGTAAAATGATTGGATGGAGTCTAACCAGTCTAGTCTTGTCCTGATCCTGTTCCAGATTATTGAATGACCAGAATGCTTGTATTTATTTTACCGATAAATGGTGAGAAACCAAGCTCCGTTCAGACGAAGGGTTACAACCCCGGTCCTTGTTTGGTTTACGGGTTGTAACCTGGTTATCTGAATAGTTCCATGGTTATCTCGTCGTATATCATCCTGATGTGTTTTCATTATTTTCCAGTTCTTACTTTATTTATATCTTGTGCTGATTGCTGGTTTTAGTTCTTAAGTGAAGCTCCTTTGTGGCACTTGCTCTTTCTGGGGTCTGACCCAGCTGGTTTTGTGTGGCCAGATTTTGGAGCAGCTCCAGAGGATCTACCGACTTCCCAGCCAGATGGTGGCCACTAGACGGAACCCTGGCAACGAGTGGGTTTATTTTTGGCTCTCCCGCTCTATTGTGAAAATATTCTTTTGAGGCGTTTAGCCGACGAGCACCTGTTTAGCTCGATTGCACTTTACTTACTGTCTGCCTACGGGCTGTAACATTATTAACAGATCCTAGGGTTGATCATGTATGACTAAACTCTTGCTAGTCCTGACATTTTGTAACGACTAGCTTCATGATCAGCTGAATATGTAATATTTGGGACGCCTTACTATTGTATATTTAATGATCATACATCTTGTAACTTTTACTTACTTGCTTGTGATTGAGACACTAGGCTTGTTCATGACCATAGGAGACTGTTGGCTTGTAGTAAACCCTCATGTATCTAGACAGCCGTGACCGTATAGCGAGGTGGGTTGCACTTCAATATACGTAGCTGGCTATGTCTGCCCCCGCTCTCCAGTATTCTGGTTCTGGGGCGTGACATGGTTTAAGTGGTGGCCCATGCAGGTCTTGTAAATCAAGATATGTGAGGGTTACCGAATAGGTGTCTCAATCAGTATTCGTCCTTGATCCCTGCTCGTATCTTCTAAATCCCTGGATTCTTGTCCTGATCATATGCTTGTATCGTTGATCTGTCCTGGTCCTTCCTTATTGTTCCCTATGTCGTCTTCTTCAGCGGCATTGTTCGTGGTCCTACCGATCAGCAAGGCGGAGCACCTCCCGCGGACCAGCAGCAACCCAGAGATCAAGCCCAGCATTTCGGAGTAGCCTCCAGAGTCGAGCCTATTGGAGAAGAGCCCCCAGTCCAGCCAGTTCAGCCTGTAGAGCCTGATGAGGGCACTTTGGTAGGACTCGTCAGGACCTTGATAGCTTCCCAAGATCGTAGAGAAGATGCTTTGCAACAGGCAGTGGTGGATGCTTTGACCCGGGGTGGTCATCAGGGTAACAGCACGGCCAACAGCTTCAAGCGCTTGAACCCTCCATTCTTCGACAGTAGTGAAGATGCTATCGCAGTAGATGCATGGCTTCAGGACAAAGAGGTGGTTCTTGAAGCAGCCAGGACTCCAGAAAATGAGAAGGTAGCCGTGGTTCGCTTGCAGCTATTAGATCTTGCCCGCAGCTGGTGGGCAGCGCAGGCCGTTGGATTAGTAGCACCCATTGCTTGGGCAGTATTCAGAGAGAGATTCCAGACCAAGTATTTCGATGTCGTGGCTCGGTATGATCTGCAGACCCGATTTACCAATCTGAAGCAAAGTGGCAGGACGGTCGACGGATATGCGGCCGAGTTTTCTAGACTCAGTCGGTTTGCTCCTACCCTGGTGGCAACCGAGTATGATAGAGCCCAGCGGTTCCAGCAGGGACTTCACCTGGAGATCTTGTTGGCAGTTGAGCAGTTTGAGCATCAGACTTTTGATGCAGTCTTGAGAGCAGCTCGGAGGCATGAGTATACCTCCCAGAGGATTGTGGATAGGACCGGAGGTCGGAAGAGATCTCACGGCCAGATGAATCAGTCTTCGGCACCAGCCCCGGCAGCCAGGGCCTTGACTATTAGAGTTTCGAGGCGAGCGGCCTCAGTGACGTCGGTTCAGCATTCCACTCCGATGCACCCTCAGCAGCAGCAGAAGCAGAAGCAATCTTCCGCAGTGGGTTGTTCTCATTGTGGGAAGCCAGGCCATGTGGTGGCAGAGTGTCGTAGGGCGCAGGGATTGTGTCTGGTTTGTGGAGCACCAGACCATAGGATTGGATCCTGCCCGAATAGGGGTGGTTCATCATCGTCCAACCTTTCTAGTTCTTCGATGAGAGAACCCGCACCGATCCAGCAACAACAACAGCAGTATCCATTGCCGAGGCCCTTGCCGCCTCAGACCCAAGTGTTCCAGCAGCAGAACCCCCAGCAGTATGCACAAACCCAAGCCCAGAGTCAGAGCAGGCAGCGAGGATATCAGCAGAGGGGACCAGCACCCCGAGGGCACGGTCAGGCTATGGTGATGACTGTGGAGGAAGGATTGGCACCAGGTGAGGTAGTGGCAGGTACTATTCTCGTCAACTCCTTTCCAGCTTCAGCTTTATTTGATTCTGGTGCATCGCATTCTTTTATGTCTGCACGATTCGCGACACGGGTAGGATTGGAGCCCGAGTCATTATCAGTAAGGCTCAATATACTTACTGGTAACGGACTTGTGGGAGTACATAGAGTGTTTTCCTCGTGTCGGATCGTAGTTAGCGGTAGAGAGTTCCCCGCTAGATTGATAGAGTTCCCGATGGCCGATTATGATGTGGTCTTAGGGATGGATTGGTTGAGGAACCAGTATGCTAGAATAGACTACCATATCGGCAGGGTTGCCTTTAGCATTCCAGGCGAGCCAGAATTTTCCTTTTTCCGAGGTGAAGTTGAGCCTTCTCCTCCGATATTGCGGATGGCAGTAGCAGCAGTGCAGTTGCCCCGAATAGTTGAAGAGTTTCCAGATGTCTTCCCCGAGAAACTTCCAGGGATGCCACCAGAGCGGAAGATCGAGTTCACCATTGACTTGATTCCCGGGACAGCCCCAGTGTCAGAGAGAGTCTACAGGATGGTGCCGTCAGAGTTGGAGATATTGTACAAGATGATTGAAGAACTCAGAACCAAGGGATTCATTCGTGCTAGTGGATCGCCTTGGGGAACCCCGATGCTTTTTGTGAAAAAGAAGGATGGTACGTCCAGGTTATGTGTTGATTATCGTACCTTGAACTTAGTGACAATCAAGAACAGATACCCTCTTCCGAGGATAGATGACTTGTATGATCAACTCAAAGGGGCATCAGTATTCTCGAAGATTGATTTGCGCTCAGGTTATCATCAGATCAGAGTCAGAGAGCAGGACATCCCGAAGACAGCTTTTAGATCGAGATATGGGCATTGGGAGTTCCTTGTTATGCCTTTTGGAGCAACCAATGCACCGGCCGTATTCATGGACCTCATGAATCGCATCTTCATGCCATACTTGGATTAGTTTGTGATTGTGTTCTTGGATGACATCCTGGTCTACAGCAAGAGTGAGGCGGAGCATGAGCAGCATCTCCGTATAGTTCTTCAGATCCTTAGAGAGCACCAGTTATATGCCAAGTTCAGTAAATGCGAGTTCTGGCTCGATCGTATTTCGTACTTGGGTCATATCATCTCTCGAGGATGAGTAGAAGTGGATCCCCAGAAGATTGTGGCTATTGAGTCATGGCCAGTGCCCAGCACAGTTGCAGAGGTTCATAGTTTTCTTGGATTGGCCGGCTACTACCGGCGATTTGTTTCAAACTTTGCTCGGATTTTAGCGCCATTGACCCAGTTGACCTGCAAGGATGCACAGTTTGCTTGGACAACAGAGTGTCAGAGTTCTTTTGAGCAGTTGAAGCGAGGCCTGATAACAGCTCCTATTCTCACGCTTCCAGATGGAACCGGAGAATTTTCAGTGTACTGTGATGCTTCGGGCAGAGGTTTAGGATGTGTTCTGATGCAGCATGGAAAGGTGATAGCTTATGCGTCGTGACAACTTCGTGATCATGAGAGGAATTATCCAACCCATGACTTGGAGTTGGCAGCAGTGGTATTTGCACTTAAGTTGTGGAGACACTACTTGTACGGAGAGAGGGTGGAGATTTTCACCGACCACAAGAGCCTAAAGTATGTTTTCACCCAGAAGGATCTTAACATGCGTCAGAGAAGGTGGCTGGAGCTTCTTGTGGATTATGATGTCAACCTGCAGTATCATCCTGGGAAGGCCAATGTTGTTGCGGATGCATTAAGCAGGAGAGCCGGAGCTTATTTCCTAACAGTGCAGCCAGAATTGTTAACAGATCTTCAGAAGATGGGTATAGAAGTTGTTCTTTCTTCCAGTATGGCCTTGATGGCCAGTATGCAAGTTCAATCCACTATAGTCAAGAGGATCCGGATGGTGTAGTCGGCAGATTCCAAGCTTCAGCGACTCAGAACAGAGTGCGAAGCAGGACGAAGACCAGAGTTATGTATTCATGAGGATGGTACACTTAGGCATGGTAAGCGTCTTTGTGTACCCAGCGGAGATATCCAGCAGGAGATCATGTCAGAGGCGCACAGTTCGCAGTATTCCATCCATCCCGGCAGTACGAAGATGTACCGTAATATCCGGCAGCATTTCTGGTGGAATGGCATGAAGCGGAAGATAGCTCGGTTTGTCTCTCGGTGTTTGGTTTGCCAACAAGTTAAAGCCGAACATCAGAGACCGGCTGGACTTCTTCAGCCCTTACCGATTCCAGAATGGAAGTGGGAGCATGTGACCATGGATTTTGTGACTGGATTACCTAGATCCCTAGCTGGTAGAGATGCTATTTGGGTCATTGTGGACAGGCTTACGAAGGTGGCTCACTTTCTTTCATTCAGAGTTGGTCAGTCGACGGCTCAGTTAGCAGAGCTGTACCTCAGGCAGATTGTCAGATTGCACGGTGTGCCAGTCAGTATCACCTCGGACCGAGATTCAAGATTTACGTCGCACTTTTGGCGTAGCTTGCAAGAGAGTTTGGGAACTCATCTCCAGTTTAGTTCAGCATATCACCCGCAGACAGATGGACAGTCGGAGCGCACGATCCAGACTCTTGAAGACATGTTGCGGTCTTGCACACTTGACTTTGGTGGTTCATGGGCAGATCACTTGCACCTGGTGGAATTCTCGTACAACAACAGTTTCCAGGCCAGTATCCTGATGGCACCGTTCGAGGTACTGTATGGCAGGAAGTGCAGATCCCCGCTAACCTGGGATGATGTTGGAGAGAGACAGATGCTTGGTCCAGAAATGATTGCTCAGACCGTTGAAGTAGTCAGGCGAGTCAGAGATCACCTTCGAGTTGCCCAAGATCGCCAGCGCCATTGGGTCGATTCTCATCGGCGCCCTCTCGAGTTTTCGGTCGGCGATCATGTATTCCTGAGGATTTCGCCTAACCGTGGCGTCATTCGTTTCGGCGTACGGGGAAAGCTTAGTCCTAGGTATATAGGACCGTTTGACATTCTGGAGCGAGTAGGAGATGTATCCTATCGTCTCGCTCTTCCACCGTCTCTAAGCGAGGTGCATGACGTGTTCTATGTATCCCAATTACGACGGTATATCCCGGACCCGAGCCACATCCTAGATCATTCGGAATTGGTTGTTGGTACCACCCTTTCGTATGAGGAGAGGCCCGTGTCTATATTGGACCGGAGAGAGAAGATCCTCAAGAACAAGACTATCAAGTTAGTCCGAGTTGCTTGGGGTTATCACTCTTTGGGGGAGTCAACGTGGGAGCGTGAGGATGATATCCGATCGCGATATCCAGACTTGTTTGACTCATGAGGTATAATGTCTTTCTTATGCCTCATACCTTCGATTCTTTGCTTGCATGATTGATTGTCTGCCTAGTTATAGCTTGCATGTGATTAATGTAGCTTGTCATTGCTCCTCTAGCCTCTTGATTAAATTTCGAGGACGGAATTCTTTTAAGGTGGGTAGAGTTGTAATGCCTGTGGTTCGTATTACGTATTTTGGAAATACGTGTACGTATTTTCTTGTATTTGTTTTCTTGGCTTGGCTTAGCTCTCGGTTTGAGTTTTCTTGGTTTGGCCGGCTGGTTGCTTGGTCCATCATGGACCAAGGTGAACCCCCTACCTACCACCAACCCATGATATTTATTTCCCCACCAACCTTCTCTCTCCTCCATAACTCTCATTTATTTCTTTTTCTTCTTCTTCCTTCCTCTCCACAACTCCCCAACCATAGGCAAGTGCAACTTGCTTCCACAAGAGAACTCATTTTATGGTTCCATTAGCTTCTTCTCATGATTCTAAACCACATTAGAACTTGTCATTTTCCATTTTGAGGCTTTAATTCTTATAGATCTATAATTTAGTATTTTTCGGATTTTGGTGGTTTTGGTCTATCAAACTCCTTTGTTTTCAAGTTTTTATGGTTCCATGTTGTAGATAATTTTATTCTACCCAATTTTGACCTTTGGAAAGTTGGATTCGGACTTGTTTTGACCAAGTTATGAGCATTTGGAGTTTTGGGTTCCATCCATGGAGTTCTTGCAGTTCTTGCTGTTCTTGCCCTTTGGAGAGGACAGTGAGCAGTGTGCTAGCTTTTTAGCCTACGCCGCTGACTTGTGTACGCTGCTCTTTAGCGAGCGTACGCTAGCCTTCGTACGCTGCTCTTTAGTGAGCGTACGCTAGCCTTCGTACGCTGCTCTTTAGTGAGCATACGCTAGCCTTCGTACGCTGCTCTTTAGCAAGCGTACGCTAGCCTTCGTACGCTGCTCTTTAGCGAGCGTACACTAACCTTCGTACGCTGCCCTTTGGTGAGCGTACGCTCACCTTGATACGCTGCCTGTTGGCAGCGTGTCTTGAGCATACGCTAGGTTGAGCGTACGCTGACCTGTAGCTTGAGCGTGCCCTTGTGTACGCTGACCCTTGCGTACGCTTCCCATTGGAAGTGTATGGATCCTTTGGTACGCAGTCCTGAGCGTACGCTGGCTTGAGCGTAGTCTGATTATCCTTGATCTTCTATAGCCCTGTATATTGATATTTTATTAGATATTTAACGTCCATTTTATATCCTTATGCCTTTTGTCCTGAACTTGATAATCATGAAATTACTTGATATGTTTGGAAATGATACCTGAGCATGACACGATAGTGACCCGTAGTGGTACACTCCTGACATAATGACCTGACATGACCTGATAGTGGCCCATCGTAGCGCACTCCTGACAAGTACACTTGACATGATAAACCTGACATGTTATATCTTGATAAGCTGTTGCGACGGCTACCTGACATGACATGACTTGACAAGAATGAACATCCTGGACACCGTGGGTGATTGTGCTTGTACAAATAAACCAGTCCTGTCTTGCATCATGTCTAGGACGGGGACTCCTGAGTACCACGGTCAGGAGTACCTACTAAAATGGACTAAGGTTAACAACTAGATTAATACATTAGTCATGAAGAGATTTTCCAGCTACAGGCAATCCCGTTACCTGGGCGCGCTTGGGATCTGTAGCCTGCCGTCGAGTAGGGCACATTTCCAGCACACTGTCATGTGTTGCACCCTTCAAGCTACTTAAGGGTACATACATTTTCTGGACGATGTACCCACCTGAATTCAACCCTAATCTTTCGACCTGGGTAACCTGGATGGTCTGCAGGGCTTGTGGCTGTGGAATAATCTCACTGCATCTTGTTAGTAATTAGGCTTGTGACAACCTTAGTTAGTTAAAGTATCAAGCCGTAGTTCTTGCTTGGCCGTGAAATGATTGGATGGAGTCTAACCAGTCTAGTCTTGTCCTGATCCTGTTCCAGATTATTGAATGACCAGAATGCTTGTATTTATTTTACCGATAAATGGTGAGAAACCAAGCTCCGTTCAGACGAAGGGTTACAACCCCGGTCCTTGTTTGGTTTACGGGTTGTAACCTGGTTATCTGAATAGTTCCATGGTTATCTCGTCGTATATCATCCTGATGTGTTTTCTTTATTTTCCAGTTCTTACTTTATTTATATCTTGTGCTGATTGCTGGTTTTAGTTCTTAAGTGAAGCTCCTTTGTGGCACTTGCTCTTTCTGGGGTCTGACCCAGCTGGTTTTGTGTGGCCAGATTTTGGAGCAGCTCCAGAGGATCTACCGACTTCCCAGCCAGATGGTGGCCACTAGACGGAACCCTGGCAACGAGTGGGTTTATTTTTGGCTCTCCCGCTCTATTATGAAAATATTCTTTTGAGGCGTTTAGCCGACGAGCACCTGTTTAGCTCGATTGTACTTTACTTACTGTCTGCCTACGGGCTGTAACATTATTAACAGATCCTAGGGTTGATCATGTATGACTAAACTCTTGCTAGTCCTGACATTTTGTAACGACTAGCTTCATGATCAGCTGAATATGTAATGTTTGGGACGCCTTACTATTGTATATTTAATGATCATACATCTTGTAACTTTTACTTACTTGCTTGTGATTGAGACACTAGGCTTGTTCATGACCATAGGAGACTGTTGGCTTGTAGTAAACCCTCATGTATCTAGACAGCCGTGACCGTATAGCGAGGTGGGTTGCACTTCAACATACGTAGCTGGCTATGTCTGCCTCCGCTCTCCAGTATTCTGGTTCTGGGGCGTGACAAGCGCACTGTCATGTGTTGCACCCTCTAAGTCACCTAAGGGTATATCGTCTCCTGGGCGATGTACCCAACTATACTCTCAACCCGCGGAAGGATAACTGGATGGTCTGTAGGGCTTGGGACTGGGAAATTCTTATTGCATCTTGTTAGTAATTAGGCTTGTGATAACCCTAGTTAGTTAAAGTAGTAAGCCGTAGTAATTGCTTGGCCGCTTGTGAATGAATGATGTCTAACCCTGTCTAAGTCTTGTCTAGTTCCCGTACCCTGGTACTCCTGAACGTGATTATTTTACTTGCCTTAACAATAATTGGGTAGGGACAAGGAGATATTCAGGCGAAGGGTTACAACCCCGGTCCTTGTTTGGTTTACGGGTTGTAACCTGGCTCCCAGAATGGTTCCACGTCCCTAGTCGTTTATCGTCCTGACGTGCTCTTGATTACTTGTATTTTTCTTTCATTTTCTTATGTTCTGATATGCTGGCTTTTGTTCTTATTTTGTGGCCTCCTTTGTGGCACTTGCTCTTTCTGGGGTTTGACCCAGCTGGTTTTGTGTGGCCAGATTTCGGAACAGCTCCCGAGGATCTTCCGAACCTCCAGCCCGATGGTGGCGACTAGAAGGAACCCGGTCTACGAGTGGGTTTTCCATTTTGTTACGCTCACTCTATTGTAAAGTTATTCTTTTGAAGCGTTTAGCCGACGAGCACCTGTTAGCTCGATGCACTTTTACTTACTGTCTGCCTACGGGCTGTAAACATGATTAACAAATCCTAGGGTTGATCATGTATGACTTAACTCTTGCTAGTCCTAGCATTTTGTACGACTAGCTTCATGATCAGCTGATATGTAATATTTGGGACGCCTTTTATTGTATATTTAGTGGTCAAACAACTTGTGATTATATTACTTGCTTGTGATTGAGACAGTAGGCTTGACCTTAAGAGACTGTTGGCTTGTAGTAAACCCTCATAGCTAGACAGCCGTGACCGTATAGTTGAGATGTATTCTATTTCAATATACGTAGCTGGCTATGTCCGCCCCCGCTCCTCAGTATTCTGGTTCTGGGGCGTGACAAGTGGGTACGTCCAGCCTATGTCGCAGTATCGGCATAGAAAGCTGTCCTAGGTTACTATCTAATCAACAACTCACGCAATTATATAATGTACTTGTCAATATCTCAACTCCGAACGGAGGACAAGTATAGATATAATAAAATCTCAATCACAGTCTAAGCACGATAAGATAACACAGAAGTTTATAACTAAAAACTAAATAACAACATCTATAAACTACTAAATAATAATATCTCAAACAAACTCAAATACAAACTCGTATCACAAGTTGTTACAATTCAAGTTCTAAAACATGAAAACTAAACCAAGTCTACTAGCTAGTCTCCCGATCACTCCTGAGTGTCGGGGCCATAGGTAGCTAAGTCATCTCTTGCTCCAAGGCAAGTAGGACAAACATCCTCAGGGCAGTCATCTGTAATATTTTCAACGGGTCCAGCCAGGACAGGAACGAGTACATTTCATCAAGAAATTCCAAGTAAATGACAGAGAACTATAAAGCAGTTATAGACAGTTGTATTGATGAATATGACAGTTTTATACAGGTAGTGATGTAGAAAAGCAGTTAAGGTACAATGAAAGTAAGGTAACTAAACAAGAAGAGAAATATAGCAAAGAATACTGTAAAAATAAGATCTAGCTGAACTAGAGTAACATAATGAGTTCAGATGGTACAATATAAGTCGAGTGTAATCCCAATGTGAGTCTAATATAAGATGAGTCGAATGTAATTCTAATCATTATTCTAATAAGGTGAATCGAATAAGGTGATACGAATAAGGTGATACGAATAGTGATTCACATGATGTTCTAATAATGATTCGAATAAATTCTTCAAGTGTGTTTTAAAATACTTAGATAGACATGTAAACGGCTAAGGGTAAATCCGGCACATCACACACCTGGCCGGGTGTGGAATGGCTATCGTTCGAATATATTCACAGGGGGTGGTTCGAATAGTGGGAATGTTCATATGTCTAATCAAGTATTTTCTCGCCCAGTCTAATACAAATGAATCCATAATCCAACACATAAGACGAATACAAGTCCAACCAGCATATGAAATACGAATAGGGTGATTCAAATAGTGATTCGTATGGTGATTCGAATAATAGAGATAAGACGAGTAAGTATGTGTGTCGCATACATGGATTCAAAAATAATAATACGTGTTTGTAACAGAGAATCACATACAGCTAACTAGAACTAAAATACAGTAATTGACAAGTAAATGAAAGAACTATCAGAGAATGTACTCGCCTGATACTCTGAAAAGAGTAGTGTAATATCAGATGTCTGCACCGGAGTCACAATGTCCTAAATAGAGCAGTATGGGTTATATTGTGCTCAAAATAAGACAAATGAAGTTTACGATGCAATCTACTTGATTCTAAGTCAAATCTAGGTCAAAGTCAACTCTAAGTCAACTTGGTCAACTGTCTAGGTCAAACTAGGTCACACTTGGTCCAATCAAGTCTAATCTAGGTTAAGTCAACTCTGGTCAACTTTTAGTCAATTCTAGGCTATAGGCTATTATATCAAGTCAAGGATATACATATATGTCATATATACAAAACCAACTATATATATGTATCATATATATCCTCACATACATACCCATATATAGGCCTAACCTATATATATCATATGCCTATCATATTTACACTCTATCTCTCATGATATCCTTACCTATAACCTTGTCTACAAGTAATATATATTGCACCCATGTGAATAACTTATATATATATAATACACATCTATATAACTAACACATATATAAATACATTAAGACTCTCAAGTTCCCTTCCCTAAACTCTAATATACAATACACCAATATATATAGATAGCTATATATATATAGGGGAGGAAAAGGAAATTTAGAAGTGTGTGTGTGAGCTTTGTTCCTAGGTAGACTCAAGTGACAGTGTGTTAATTTGTCCCATATAACCCTCTACTAAACTCTAAACTTCACAAATTGATGCTTATGAAGGCCATAGGATCAACAGGTCAGCAAAACAGGATAATGTGGTTGGCTCAACTTGGTGTAGATTGGCCAGTCCATCAAATGGACAGTAAGAATGAAGGGGTTCTGAACTAGATGGGGATGCAGTGAATCACATGAGTTATAGATGAAGCAGTGGTCTTGCTGAGGCATGGCAGGTAACTGTTACTGACATCTTCCTTCCCAAAACAGTTTCCAGGAACAATGACAGTCACACATCCAAAATCAATCGAAAATCCACTTCACAAATCATCACTCCACATTGCAGCAACCACATGCATATGTATATGAATTTGATATGTACATTAAACATCAAAGACTGCTAAAACAGAGAATCAGTCAACACTTATCATAGCCCAACCCAATTCGAAACCCTTACCAATAAATCTTAAACTAACATGAATTATCCATGTAAGATAACCAAGGTTCAGGATTATGTGAGATCAGTGGATTGCATGACAGTGTAATGACTTAGGAAAATTCAGTTAGAATGACAGTTCATATCAGTCCTATTCCCATTACCATGTTTTCGAAATCCTAAAACCATCTCAGCCTCAGGGGATTAGCAGTTTGGTTGACAGTGCAATAGCCTAGGAAATCAATCCAAATCATCCCAATTGAACCCAGATCAAAACAAAGCATGAGACCTAATCTTAGGACCAAACTAACCTAGGTAGTATAACTGGAAATTCACCAACACAACCTAACTAACTCAGGTATCAAAGTAATGAACTTTCATTTCAGGATTGTAGTATCAGTCGACTGTTTCAAGAGCAGTCCATCAATCAAAATTCGATTCGAACCCTAAAGACCCAATACTAACCAACAATCAACCTTGCAATAGTTTAACACACATGTAGGTGAACTTAATATGATAAATAAACACCAAGAAATTAGTAAAAAAATGGAATTAACAGTTCAAAATCTCAAAACTGGGAAGTATATATCAGACATTTAGGAAATTGAGTTTCGAACTATCAAATCATGCTAATGTGACCAATAAAGGGTTGGTAAGCATAACACTACTTGTGCACGTGTCTTGGGGTGTCTTCGTGTCCTGGAAACTGGACACGAAGTGTCTCAAGTAGCTAAAACCTGGAACAGTGCACACTGTGCAACCCAAGCCACGTGCTGAAGTGTCGACTAGTCTATGACACGACACAGTGAATCATGGATCATGTGCACGTGTCAGAGGGTAGAGGGGGTCTAGAACCCTGATACATTATCTCGTGTCCATGTGTCAAGGAAATTCGCGCGTATCAGTGAGCTTTTACGCGCGCGTGTGTGTGTGCACGACCCGTGCCGATTGAATATCTCCCAAAATACTCAATGATATGGCCTGAAATTTTGTGTGCACAGTGACAGTCATTTCCTGCACCCACACGCAAAATTTCATGTGTCGGCGTGCCGTGTTGTGTCCGCTCGGACACCCGAGCAGCAGGACACTACACGGTGCCTGTACGCAGTGTCGTACACGAGGTGCGTGTCCATTTTGGACACAAAAAATCTACATAATTGTGCTCAGTCATAAATATAATTAATCCCCATATATATGGCTACACAACCATGTAATTTGTTTTGAAAAACAGTAACATTCAATCCATTGAGACATTTCAACAAACACCTACACTACACTACGACACGTGTCCGATAAGGACACCAAACGGACACGAAATTCACTCAAATTTCAGGGACACCTAGGGGACTCCTAGATCTAGCCCTACATGCAAAGAAAACCGAAATTTACATCAATTTAAAGGGTTTTACCTATAGGTGCAAATTGCATGGAAAAGCTTCAAATGGGGGATTCCTTCTTGCTAGCCAATATCTCCAAATTGATTCAAACCTGAGATTTCTCTCCATGAACATAAAGTAGGGATCAATTAGAACCCAATGCAAAAGATTTGAGCCAAAAAGGAATTGAAATGAGGAAGTTATGGATTGGGGAAGAAGGCTCTTACCTCTTTCTTCAAACTTGTAAAAATTTAATAAAAGAGGCAAGAACATGGAGGAGAATATTTATAGGGAAGGGAGAGCCCTAGTAGCTGGTCATAAAGTGGAAAATTAGGGTCAAGGTTTAGTCTAATGGTCATGGGCCAAGTTGTACTAGCTAACTAGCTCAAGTCTTAGCCTATGGTTCAATGCAAAAATCCTCCTACTCTATTCATGAAACTTAGCCGACTTAAGTCAACCAAGCCCAACTTGAGTTAGATTAGGGTCCATACCATATTAACTAAGTCGCCAAGGTCAAGGTCAAAATCTAGGACAGTCGCTTAAGTCACAGCTAGTCAAAATCAAAATCAACAATCACCAGTGCAATAAATCATGAAATAATTTAAAGAGGCCAAATGACCAAAATACCCGTAGGCTAAAAATAATAATTCAATTATACTAATGACATGGTCAGGCTCTAGGTTAGGCAGTCTCTCAGGTTACACTAGCAAGGCATCAAAATCATAAGCCATGACTTAAAACAGTTTTAAATTAATTTTAAAAATAATTAAAAATCACCAAAAATCATAATGTAAAATAAATATGATTAAATAATATTTATAAATACAAAATTTCAAAAATACCGTCATTCCAGAAACTGGGTGTTACAAGTCTACCCTCCTTAGAAAAATTTTGTCCTCGAAATTAAAATGATCGTACTACTCCTAGGTCAAAGTCCCAATCAAACAAGGTCGAAAGATAACATGCAATCATAGTCCTACTGGTCGTGATTCCACAGTCTCGAATAGGGTAACTACGCTATCTAGCATATCACAAACATATCCTGGCAGGTACTAATGGAAATCACATATGAAGGTGGAAGAGAAGAACAAGAAGGTCAAACCTGTTAACCCGTCACCTGCAGCGTCAGTCTCCTCGACTGCCATAGCAAAAGCTCCACCCCTTTGGGCATGGTGCTGCACTACAGGTGGCCTAGCTCCCTCTCTCTAACCCGGTGCTCCATCATATACGGGTGCAGTAGGGCAATCCCTGACCTGATGAGCAGTGGATCCACAGAACAGACAAACCTTCCGCCTCCTATAACAAGTCTCCCAAACGTGCCCTGCCCTCTTGCAGTAAGCACAAGGCTGCACGTTGCGGTCCTGTCCTCTAGGCTGATGCTGTGCCTGCTGTACTCTTACCGGCGACTGCATCTGCTGAATCTGTACGTGAGGCCGCTTGGCCTGGCCTCCGCTGCTGCTGGTACCGTAAGCGTCCTGTCCCCTCTTGAGCCTCAGCTCAAGATCATCCTCTGCTGCTAAAGCGTCCACTAGGATCTCCTCATAAGTGGCGTTGCGGGCACTCTTGGTATAGGACTTCACCTCCTTGACCAGCCCTTTTCTGAACCTCCGGGCCTTCGTCGCCTCGGTCAACCCCTCTATAAATCTGCCCAGCCGGCAGAACTCTCCTGAATACTCCTCTATAGACTGGTTGCCCTGGACTAGGGCCTCGAACTGGGTCTCGAGGGCTCCTAGCGCTGCATCCGGGAAGAACTTCTCCTTGAACAGCTTCTTGAATGCTGCCCAAGTCTGCCCGGTAGTACCAACCCTCGGGTCGGTCTGGTACCAAGTGCGGGCCAGATCCTGCATCATGCTGGCTGTCGCCTCTATCTAAAGTCTCGTCGGGATCTCAGCCAACCTGAAGATCTCCTCCATATGCTCGATCCACTCATCGGCATACAGGATCCCCTCTGTCCCTCAGAAGTCTCTCGAGTGCATCTTCTGGAAGTCCTAGATGCCCTTCTCCCGTGGCTGGTACGGCTGCGGGGCTGTCGCTGGCTGAGCTACGACTCTCTCCACTGTCGTCACTGTCAGCTCAATGCCCCTGCTGAGCTCTGCCGTGTGCCTCTGCTGCTGGGTCTACTGACCCTCCATGTACTGCCTGAAGAAAGCCAACAGCTGAACGGCGTCAACTGTCCCTGCAGGTGGTTGCTGATGCTGCTGCTGAAACATCTCAGGAATGACTGGGGTCGTCCTCTGAACAAGTGGGGGCATACCCCCAATGGCTACAGCAGCTCCTGTCTGATCAGGAATAGAAGGTGCTACAGTCTCAACAGGATGCTGTAATGGACGAGAGGTGGCAAATCCCTCTCCAGCGGCTACTGTACCAGAGCGATGTGATCGTGTCTCCACCATCCTGAAGACAGATCAAAAAGGAAGTCAATACTGAGCAGGAATCGATAAATCAAAGGAGGACAGTTTATTGCAAAGAAGACAAGTCAGTAAGATATGTAGATGGCATGAATTGAAGCCAAATTTTTCCTAACTGTGATTGAGTACCTCTCCGTTAAAGCCTATCTCTCAAAACCTATCGCAGGCTGTAGTGATACTCTAGTTCGAATACCACCACATAAACTCGACCTGCATGGGCCACCACTAAAAACGTGTCACGACCCGCACCCTAGAGTAAGGGCACGAGAAGTGGGTACGTCCAGCCTACGCCGCAGTGTCGGCAGTAGAACGCTGTCCTAGGTTACTATCTAATCAACAACTCACACAATTATATATTGTACTTGTCAATATCTCAACTCCGAACGGAGGACAAGTATAGATATAATAAAATCTCAATCACAGTCTAAGCAGGATAAGATAACACAGAAGTTTATAACTAAAAACTAAATAACAACATCTATAAACTACTAAATAATAATATCTCAAACAAACTCAAATACAAACTCGTATCACAAGTTATTACAATTCAAGTTCTAAAACATGAAAACTAAACCAAGTCTACTAGCTAGTCTCCCGATCACTCCTGAGTGTCGGGGCCATAGGTAGCTAAGTCATCTCCTGCTCCAAGGCAAGTAGGGCAAACATCCTCAGGGCAGTCATCTGTAATATTTTCAACAGGTCCAGTCAGGACAGGAACGAGTACATTTCATCAAGAAATTCCAAGTAAATGACAGAGAACTATAAAGCAGTTATAGACAGTTGTATTGATGAATATGGCAGTTTTATACAGGTAGAGATGTAGAGAAGCAGTTAAGGTACAATAAAAGTAAGGTAACTAAACAAGAAGAGAAACATAGCAAAGAAGACTGTAAAAATAAGATCTAGCTGAACTAGAGTAACATAATGAGTTCAGATGGTACAATATAAGTCGAGTGTAATCCCAATGTGAGTCTAATATAAGATGAGTCGAATGTAATTCTAATCAATATTCTAATAAGGTGAATCGAGTAAGGTGATACGAATAAGGTGATACGAATAGTGATTCACATGATATTCTAATAATGATTCGAATAAATTCTCCAAGTGTGTTTTAAAATACTTAGATAGACATGTAAACGGCTAAGGATAAATCCGGTACATCATACACCTGGCCGGGTGTGGAATGGCTATCGTTCGAATATATTCACAGGGGGTGGTTCGAATAGTGGAAATGTTCACATGTCTAATCAAGTATTTCCCTTTCCAGTCTAATACAAATGAATCCATAATCCAACACATAAGACGAATACAAGTCCAACCAGCATATGAAGATACGAATAGGGTGACTCGAATAGTGATTCGTATGGTGATTCGAATAATAGAGGTAAGACGAGTAAGTATGTGTGTCGCATACATGGATTCAGAAATAATAATACGTGTTTGTAACAGAGAATCACATACAGCTAACTAGAACTGAAATACAGTAATTGACAAGTAAATGAAAGAACTATCAGAGAATGTACTCGTCTGATACTCTGAAAAGAGTAGTGTAATATCAGATTTCTGTACCGGAGTCACAATGTCCTAAATAGAGCAGTATGGGTTATATTGTGCTTAAAATAAGACAAATGAAGTTTATGATGTAATCTACTTGATTCTAAGTCAAATCTAGGTCAAAGTCAACTATAAGTCAACTTGGTCAACTGTCTAGGTCAAACTAGGTCACACTTGGTCCAATCAAGTCTAATCTAGGTTAAGTCAACTCTGGTCAACTTTTAGTCAATTCTAGGTGATAGGCTATGATATCAAGTCAAGGATATACATATATGTCATATATACAAAACCAACTATATATATGTATCATATATATCCTCACATACATACCCATATATAGGCCTAACCTATATATATCATATGCCTATCATATTTACACTCTCTCTCATGATATCCTTACCTATAACCTTGTCTACAAGTAATATATATTGCACCCATGTGAATAACTTATATATATATAATACACATCTATATAACTAACACATATATAAATACATTAAGACTCTCAAGTTCCCTTCCCTAAACTCTAATATACAATACACCAATATATATAGATAGCTATATATATAGAGGGGAGGAAAAGGAAATTTAGAAGTGTGTGTGTGAGTTTTGTTCCTAGGTAGACTCAAGTGACAGTGTGTCAATGACAGTTTCAGGAATGTGAGAAAACAGAAAAAAAAATCAGTACTGTGTGTGTATCAAACCATCCCATTTCAATTCCTATTCTAACCCAACCAAATCAAGAACTGATACCAAGTAATTCGTCCTATAGAACCCTCTACTAAACTCTAAACTTCACAAATTGATGCTTATGAAGGCCATAGGATCAACAGGTCAGTAAAACAGGATAATGTGGTTGGCTCAACTTGGTATGGATTGGCCAGTCCATCAAATGGACAGTAAGAATGAAGGGGTTCAGAACTATATAGGGATATAGTGAATCACATGAGTTATAGATGAAGCAGTGGTCTTGGTGAGGCATGGCAGGTAACTGTTACTGACATCTTCCTTCCCAAAAAAGTTTCCAGGAACAAGGACAGTCACACATCCAAAATCAATCGAAAATCTACTTCACAAATCATCACTCCACATTGCAGCAGCCACATGCATATGTATATGAATTTGATATGTACATTAAACATCAAAGACTTCTAAAATAGGGAATCAGTCAACACTTATCATAGCCCAACCCAATTCGAAACCCGTACCAATAAATCTTAAACTAACATGAATTATCCATGGAAGATAACCAAGGTTCAGGATTATGTGAGATCAGTGGATTGCATGACAGTGCAATGACTTAGGAAAATTCAGTTAGAATGACAGTTCATATCAGTCCCATTCCCATTACCATGTTTTCAAAATGCTAAAACCATCTCAGCCTCAGGGGATTAGCAGTTTGGTTGACAGTGCAATAGCCTAGGAAATCAATCCAAATCTTCCCAATTGAACCCAGATCAAAACAAAGCATGAGACCTAATCTTAGGAGCAAACTAACCTAGGTAGTATAACTGGAAATTCACCAACACAACCTAACTAACTCAGGTATCAAAGTAATGAACTTTCATTTCAGGATTGTAGTATCAGTCGACTGTTTCAAGAGCAGTCCATCAATCAAAATTTGATTCGAACCCTAAATGTCACGCCCCGATTCATAGAGTCATTTATTCACATATTTTATCTCTTGGAATCGATCGTCCTCGCTTGGGCGTGATGTCGTACAAGTCTGGTTTTGCACTTGTACAAGGCAAGGATGGTACATAATCTATTATCTTCAAATAGGAACATATTACAGCGGCAGAAGCAGACAAATTGAAGTTAGAGAGGACAATCTTTCTCATTGAATAGAAGTACATCACTTCTTTATGGCAGCGGAGATAAAAGGATAACTTGAAGTCACACAGAGACATATAGAACTTTATTCTCTTTATTGATAATTGAAGAAGAGTACAAGACTTGTAATGAAGTACAATATTTACAGCACATCTCACTTTATATTGAAAGCCAACTGAACAATGCTATACAGCTTACATTTGATATTTGGATACAATGAATTACAACTCGATATACCGACTTGGCTTACAATCTCACTGGTATAACTGATTACAATGTTCCATACATTATGCCCTTTATAAACAGAAGACATCATCTTGTACAAGGAGAGCTTCTGTATGCCCAACAAATCTTTGATGCCGCGGGACCAATCAAGCCAATCTTCGTGTGTAGAACATTCCAAGCACGAGCACCTGCCCACAAAACGTGGGTCAACACATCATCTATGTACTGGCGAGCAGAATCCAACCCACTCACATAAACCAACATTAAAGTGATCATTTAAGCAAGCATTTATTAGAGTGATCTTTCTACTTGGGGCCTAACATCAGTTTACAGTTCATGGGCAATAATCATGGTGAAGCATGTAAACATATTCTTAGAAATATTCGTGTGGACATATCATTATAGCATTCTTGGTGTTATCATACAAAGGCGTCATTGAGGCATCGTTAACATTGACATCTTAAACATGTTATGACAATTCTCATTTCAAGCATCACTTATGCATGGATGTTATGTTTGAGCACTATTTATAGCAAGGCATTTTTCTAGCATAATGAATTGAACATGTTAAGCAGGCAAGTTAAACCAACTTATACAATATCACAATTATGTGATTTCTTACCAATAGCCGACTTTTCGTACCTGTATCAAATACAGGTTATCTGATATACTTACTCTGCCTGCACAAAACATTCATTAGCATGCATCCTGACTACATGGTCACTGGTGTGGTTAAACCATATGGACTCTTCTCATTTTATTTTATTTTAAGATAATACGGTCAGCATAGTAGGTGGCGAGCCGCTATGCCACCCCGCCTTATCCATGCTTCCATAGCACTCATCATTATTTCCTCCTAGGCCGAATCGGTCCCCAGGGCCCTAGGAACCGTTCGAGGAAATTATTACTCAAACCTTGTATACAAGTTGTCCATGACCATGCGAATGCGTGTCCGACTCGATTGTGAACAAAATCGTATGGTAAAATATATTAAAGAAGTAAAGGCAACAGTGCATCATTAGTCATATTAAATGACTTATTCATTTCATCATTACCATCATTTCATTTGGTGATCTCAACGATCCCAGCTTTATCATTTCTCATTCATTGCTTTATTGCAACGTATCTCATATCATTCCTTTCTTAAGAGGAACTTAACATGTATTCATTTCTTATAAGGGACATGCAGCATTTCGTATTCTTCCAACAGTTATAGAGAGAGTACATGATTCTAGTGTTTCATTCAGTTTATTGGGTCGATAGCACAGCCAGTTCATTTCTTATTCTATCATTCACAAGGCAACTCATTAATCAAGTATTTTATCGTTTCAGCAGCATTAAGCATAAGGGGCATTGTTATCAATTCATTCTCAGGCCTCAAGTTACATTAGTAGTTCAATGTGTTGTACATTTCAATAATTCTCAACATAGGCATCTCTATTATTCAGCAACTATAACATGGGACATTTAGGGACAATTCATAGCATTTTAATACTTCATTTATTAAGCATGGAGGAGTAAGGAGGAGGAAGGACAGTTCCACTTACCCAAAATTCTACTAAGCGTAGCTCCACCAGCGAGCCACGTTCCAATACCCATTCCATCTAGCCAACTAAGAGAGACTGTATTAGTCTCAATTCTCCTGATTCCCAACATAAGTCATGGTCTAATATTCTGATCCCATCCAATAAGCCAACCAAATGCCTCGTGCGGAGCGGGGCATTACATAATATACCACTCAGAAAAAGTTTCGTCCTCGAAACTTAAGGAAACAACTCTTCTACTAGATTCACTTAGTCACAACGAGTCATTCATTCAGCTTCAATTCAATATTCATTTCAGCACACTCGGACATCTCAAAATAGCTATCCAACTGTACCATTTAAATCCATCAACGATTCGATCTGTCTATCTCTTTTTCAATTACTTGTAACTTCTCCTTGATTCGCCAACATTTTTCTTACATTTCTATCTCAGTCGCAACATATCACTTCGTTTGGATCCATACACATATTTTAGGCGTCCCCAAAACATATGCATTTCAGCCAAAGTCCGTGCTAGTGCGATAAATTCTTCCCATAATGTTATCTCAGTCGCAACCAATCACTTCGGCTGGATCCATACACATATTTTAGGCGTCCCCAAAACATATGCATTTCAGCCAACTTCTATGTTAGTGCGATTCGATCAGCACAATATAATTCTCTTTTCTAAATCCGACTTAGCATCCTTTCATTTGGCTTATTGCTTTATTCACTTTGCCACAATCACTATCTTCCAAGCTACAATACTTAACATCAGGGACAACTTGGTTAAGCTCTATACCCAAGCATAATATTTCTAACATTCGATCAAGGGTCTGACTTAGAGCCAACCATATTAAGAGTTCACAATATGCAATCATATTCCTTCCTAAATCCAACCATATTTCTCACCGAGGCAATTCATGTTTTCTATAAGACACAATTCGACGTCACCCACTATTGATTACCCGAGTCAGGGTATAATTCTATGCAACAGTCAAGGTTAACTTAGCTACCCGACTATAGGTACACTCAAGTCTTACCTTACGATTGCAATTCCCACTTATGGCCGACATATAATCCTCAAGGGTCAAACATCTCTTAAGGTACAAGTTGAAGCATACATTCCCTTAGGTCAATACTCATTATCACAGTCCTTCATTCAATGCCACAAGGTCATCCTATGGGTCTCCAACGGTCACCTATTATTCAGTCAATCTCTAAGGTTAGCTACATTGACAGCTAAACTTAATCGTTCAGGTGACTTCCCTAGAGTGGACGGCTACTAGGGTTATACTAGTATCTTATTCTTAAGGCCAACAAGCAACCAACAGTTCTAAGGAACTCTACCCAAACCTATGGGTTTTAATTCAGTCTGAATAACTAATCGCCATTGTTGGTTATGCCAACAATTGGTCATACAGCCCACAGTTTCTAGGGTCAAGTCTATCTATCTAGTGTCTTCCTCAAGGAAATAATTCCCACAGAGGCTCACTCTAGACTTACCCAACGATCGACTAAGATCGATCTCTCAACATTATGGTCAATTCCCAATCCGACATACGATTTTCATCGTTCCAATAATCCATCAAGTAAAATTCCCAACGATTCAATTTCTATTCCAAATTCCTTTGTACCCATACGAACCCATAAGCCAAGGCTAACTACTCAAGGGTCATTGATTCTGATAGTCTGAACATAACTATGGAATCATATTATTCGGTCCGTATGACAGAGTCAAACCACTAAGTCATAAGCCAACAATCTATATCCCAACCAACAATCACCTATACCGACGTTATCCAACACGTTTGTAATTGCTCGTTCCCGTTTGTTTCTCAATCATCAAACTATCTTACGGACATTCTTAAATCTCATGCAGCAATGGTCAAATAGTTCATCCATTTAATCCGACAATTTATGTATCACTTAACCATCCTCTAGGCAACAACAGTATTCAGAGTCACCACTTGTTATTTTTTTAGTACAATTCAATTCCTCAGCATCATGCACCTATGCAACGACTATTCTTTGGTGATCAAGATGGATCGACATCTATTACACCTTAGGGTCAAGGCACAGATTTCTAACATTCCTTTGGTTCACCGATAATATTTTCAAACTTTCAGCTTAGCAACCAACTTTGTATTAGCCACATTTGATTTGCATCCAACCAATCGAAGTCAACATTCAGATGTTCTAAGCCACAATATTCTCTAGCCAAGTCCATTTACCCATAGCATTCTAACTGTCTTACTAGTCCGAGTCATCACCCGACTAAACAATTTCTAACCAAGCCAACCGTTACCATTTCTACAATTTTGCTACCCAACATAGAATCACCGTCAGGGGACACTCGAGTCATCTAGCAACAATACATGACTCCCAGCTAAGTCTCAGCACTACCCAGTACCCACAGATAGTCTTATTGCTATTCTATGGAAAGGGTTAACATATATCTCGTTCTGAGGGGGTAGAGGCAATATACCACTCAGAAACGAAGCCATCCTTAAACAATACCAACTCAATCTATTCCAGACATTCGTGATCTATGATGATCACAACACTTAGCCAACATCTCGGTGTCTCAATATCATAAGCCAACATTCTTAGGGTCTCGAAAGTACTAGCGAGCATATATGAGTCAACTCGCTAGTTCTGCTGAACTCATCCATCAATTATTCATTCCCAAATCTTTCCCCATCACATGCAATTCTCAACTTGTTACAGCATACCCAGACACTTTTCTATATTTCCATATTTCCAACAGCAATCACAATATAGCATACTATGGCATCGAGTCATTGTTGGGTTATTTGTGTCCAAACCAACAACAAATCATTCATTCAGGGGCATCACAATGTATATAGACTTATTGTATGGAACATCCAGTGAGCAGCCAAGAGGGTCAATGATCTTTCAGACATGAACAACATAGGATGATTACAGAACAACAACAACATAATCGCGGAAGCAATCTTTAATTTAATCGCGGAAGCAACGTTGAGTGATCGCGGAAGCAACTTTGGTTAATCGTCGATGCAACTTTGATTTGAAATGAATCAAAGAAGAGACCAAGGACGTAAAGCCGTGCTCTGATACCAATTTGTCATGCCCTGATTCATAGAGTCATTTATTCACATATTTTATCTCTTGAAATCGATCGTCCTCGCTTGGGCATGATGCCGTACAAGTCTGGTTTTGCACTTGTACAAGGCAAGGATGGTACATAATCTATTATCTTCAAATAGGAACACATTGCAGCAGCAGAAGCAGACAAATTAAAGTTAGTGAGGACAATCTTTCTCATTGAATAGAAGTACATCACTTCTTTATGGCAGCGGAGATAAAAGGATAACTTGAAGTCACACAGAGACATATAGAACTTTATTCTCTTTATTGATAATTGAAGAAGAGTACAAGACTTGTAATGAAGTACAATATTTACAGCACATCTCACTTTATATTGAAAGCTAACTGAACAATGCTATACAGCTTACATTTGATATTTGGATACAATGAATTACAATTCGATATACCGACTTGGCTTACAATCTCACTGGTACAACTGATGACAATGTTCCATACATTATGCCCTTTATAAACAGAAGACATCATCTTGTGCAAGGAGAGCTTCTGTATGCCCAACAAATCTTCGATGCCGCGGGACCAATCAAGCCAATCTTCGTGTGTAGAACATTCCAAGCACGAGCACCTGCCCACAAAACGTGGGTTAGCACATCATCTATGTACTGGCGAGCAGAATCCAACCCACTCACATAAACCAACATTAAAGTGATCATTTAAGCAAGCATTTATTAGAGTGATCTTTCTACTTGGGGCCTAACATCAGTTTACAGTTCATGGGCAATAATCATGGTGAAGCATGTAAACATATTCTTAGAAATATTCGTGTGGACATATCATTATAGCATTCTTGGTGTTATCATGCAAAGGCGTCATTGAGGCATCGTTAACATTAACATCTTAAACATGTTATGACAATTCTCATTTCAAGCATCACTTATGCATGGATGTTATGTTTGAGCACTATTTATAGCAAGGCATCTTTCTAGCATAATGAATTGAATATGTTAAGCAGGCAAGTTAAACCAACTTATATAATATCACAATTATGTGATTTCTTACCAACAGCCGACTTCTCGTACCTGCATCAAATACAGGTTATCTGATATACTTACTCTGCCTGTACAAAATATTCATTAGCATGCATCCTGACTACATGGTCACTGGTGTTGTTAAACCATATGGACTCTTCTCATTTTATTTCATTTTAAGATAATGCGGTCAGCATAGTAGGTGGCGAGCCTCTATGCCACCCCGCCTTATCCGTGCTTCCATAGCACTCATCATTATTTCTTCCTAGGCCGAATCGGTCCCCAGGGCCCTAGGAACCGTTCGAGGAAATTATTACTCAAACCTTGTATACAAGTTGTCCATGACCATGCGAATGCGTGTCCGACTCGATTGTGAACAAAATCGCATGGTAAAATATATTAAAGAAGTAAAGGCAACAGTGCATCATTAGTCATATTAAATGACTTATTCATTTCATCATTACCATCATTTCATTTGGTGATCTCAACGATCCCAGCTTTATTGCTTCATTGCAACGTATCTCATATCATTACTTTCTTAAGAGGAACTTAACATGCATTCGTTTCTTATAAGGGACATGCAGCATTTCGTATTCTTGCAACAGTTATAGAGAGAGTACATGGTTCTAGTATTTTATTCAGTTCATCGGGTCGATAGCACAGCCAGTTCATTTCTTATTCTATCATTCACAAGGCAACTCATTAATCAAGTGTTTTATCGTTTCAGCAGCATTAAGCATAAGGGGCATTGTTATCAATTCATTCTCAGGCCTCAAGTCACATTAGTAGTTCAATGTGTTGTACATTTCAATAATTCTCAACATAGGCATCTCTATTATTCAGCAACTATAACATGGGACATTTAGGGACAATTCATAGCATTTCAATACTTCATTTATTAAGCATGAAGGAGTAAGGAGGAGAAAGGACAGTTCCACTCACCCAAAATTCTACTAAGCGTAGCTCCACCAGCGAGCCACGTTCCAATACCCATTCCATCTAGCCAGCTAAGAGAGACTGTATTAGTCTCAATTCTCCTGATTCCCAACATAAGTCACGGTCCAATATTCTGATCCCATCCAATAAGCCAACCAAATGCCTCGTGCGGAGCGGGGCATTACACTAAAGACCCAACACTAACCAACAATCAACCTTGCAATAGTTTAACACATATGTAGGTGAACTTAATATGATAAATAAACACCAAGAAATCAGTAAAAAAAATGGAACTAACAGTTCAAAATCTCAAAACAGGGAAGTATGTATCAGACATTTAGGAAATTGAGCTTCGAACTATCAAATCATGCTAATGTGACCAATAAAGGGTTGGTAAGCATAACACTACTTGTGAACGTGTCTTGGGGTGTCTTCGTGTCTAGGAAACTAGACACGAAGTGTCTCAAGTAGCTAAAACCTGGAACAGTGCACACTGTGTAACCCAAGCCTCGTGCTGAAGTGTCGACTAGTCTAGGACACGACACAGTGAATCATGGGTCACGTGCGCATGTCAAAGGGTAGAGGGGGTCTAGGTCTAGGGGTCTAGAACCCTGATACATTATCTCGTGTCCACGTGTCAAGGAAATTTGTGCGTATCAGTAAGCTTTTACGTGCGCGTGTGTGTGTGTGCACGACCCGTGCCGATTGAATATCTCCCAAAATACTCAATGATATGGCCTGAAATTTTGTGTGCACAGTGACAGTCATTGTCCGCACCCACACGCAAAATTTCATGTGTCGGCGTGCCGTGTCGTGTCCGCTCGGACACCCGAGCAGCAGGATACTGCACGGTGCCTGTGCGCAGTGTCGTGCACGAGGTGCGTGTCCGTTTTGGACACAAAAAATCTACAGAATCGTGCTCAGTCATAAATATAATTAATCCCCATATATAGGGATACACAACCATGTAATTTGTTTTGAAAAACAGTAACATTCAATCCATTGAGACATTTCAACAAACACCTACACTACACTACGACACGTATCCGTACGGATACCAAACGGACACGAAATTCACCCAAATTTCAGGGACACCTAGGGGACTCCTAGATCTAGCCCTACATGCAAAGAAAACTGACATTTACATCAATTTAAAGGGTTTTACCTATAGATACAAATTGTATGGAAAAGCTTCAAATGTGGGATTCCTCCTTGCTAGCCAATATCTCCAAATTGATTCAAACCTGAGATTTCTCTCCATGAACATAATATAGGGATCAATTAGAACCCAATGCAAAATATTTAAGCCAAAAAGGAATTGAAATGAGAAAGTTATGGATTGGGGAAGAAGGCTCTTACCTCTTTCTTCAAACTTGTAAAAATTTAATAAAAGAGGCAAGAACATGGAGGAGAATATTTATAAGGAAGGGGGAGCCCTAGTGGCTGGTCATAAAGTAGAAAATTAGGGTTAGGGTTTAGTCTAATGGTCATGGGCCAAGTTGCACTAACTAACTAGCTCAAGTCTTAGCCTATGGTTCAATGCAAAAATCCTCCTACTCTCTTCATGAAACTTAGCCGACTTAAGTCAACCAAGCCCAACTTGAGTTAGATTAGGGTCCATACCATATTAACTAAGTCGCCAAGGTCAAGGTCAAAATCTAGGACAGTCGCTTAAGTCACAGCTAGTCAAAATCAAAATCAACAATTACCAGTACAATAAATCATAAAATAATTCAAAGAGGACAAATAACGAAAATACCTCTAGGCTAAAAATAATAATTTAATTATCCTAATGACATGGTCAGGCTCTAGGTTAGGCAGTCTCTCAGGTTACACTAGCAAGGCATCAAAATCACAAGCCATGACTTAAAACAGTTTTAAATTGATTTTAAAAATAATTAAAAATCACCAAAAATCATAATGTGAAATAAATACGATTAAATAATATTTATAAATACAAAATTTCAAAAATACCCATATTCCAAAAACTGGGTGTTACAACCGTTGAGGTGGTCAGGAGAGTCAGAGACCATTTTCGAGTTGCCCAATATCGCCAGCGTCATTGGGCCGATTCTCATCGGCGCCCTCTTGAGTTTTCTGTCGGCGACCATGTATTCCTGAGAATTTTGCCTAACCGTGGCGTCATTCATTTCGGCGTACGAGGAAAGCTTAGTCCTAGGTATATAGGACCGGTCGATGTTCTGGAACGAGTAGGAGATGTGTCCTATCGACTTGCTCTTCCGTCGTCGCAACGTGAAATGCATGACGTATTCCACGTATCCCAACTACGATGATATATCCCAGACCCGAGCCATATCCTGGATCATTCGGAATTGGTTGTTGGTACCAACCTTTCGTATGAGGAGAGGCCCGTGTCTATATTGGACCGAAGAGAGAAGATACTCAAGAACAAGACTATCAAGTTAGTCCATGTTGCTTGGGATCATCACTCTTTGGGAGAGTTAACGTGGGAGCGTGAGGATGATATCTGATCGCGATATCCCGACATGTTTGACTTATGAGGTATAATGTCTTCCTTATGCCTCATGCCTTCGATTCCTTGCTTGCATGATTGATTGCTTGATTGATTGCCTAGTTATAGCTTGCTTGTGATTAGTATAGCTTGTCCTTGTCCCTCTAGCCTCTTAATTAAATTTCGAGGACGAAATTCTTTTAAGGTGGGTAGAGTTGTAATGCCTGTGGTTCGTATTACGGATCTTGGTATACGTATTCTTGACTCGTAATGCGTATTTCTTTGCATGGTTATCTTGGCAATTCCTTCTTGGTTCAGTTCAAACTTGTTGCTGGTTCGGCTTGGCTTGGTTTTAGGTGGACCAAACCCCCACCTACCACCACCACCCTCATTTATATTTCCACATAACTCTCTCTCTCTCTCTCCTTATTAATTCTTCTCCTTCACTTCTTCTTCTCCACCATTACTCTTCCACCTACCAGGAAGAGAGAAAGAGCTCTTAGGCAAGTGCAGCTTGCTTCATGGAGGAACCCAAATTTTATTATTCTATTTTCTTCTTTGCGAGATTCTAACACACTTTAGTACTTAGCATTTCTAATTTCCATGGTTCAATTTGTGTAGATCTAAGTTTATTGTATTTTCAAATTTTTTGGGTTTTAATCTACTTAACATTGTTATTTTTAAGTTTTTATGGTTCCATATTATAGAGAATTTTATTTTGCCCCATTTTGACCTATGGAAGTTAGAATTTGGACTCGGGATGAAGGATTATGGAGCTTTGAAGCAATGGACTCCATGGTTCTTCTTCTCGGACAAGCAGAGAAGAAGAACAGTTTCTGAGCCGCATGGCAGACTTCAGCCGCATGGAAGAACTTGACCGCATGAACGTTCATGCGGCAAGTCTCTTTCAGCAGCATGAACTTCTAACCGCGGCCGCATAAGAACCCCTTCTCTCGGCCGTAGGAGACCTGATCACCCTTGGCCGTATGGCCGGGTTAACTCAGCCACATGAGACTCTTATATTTTTCAGATGCATAAGGATGCCCCCCCCCCTCCGAGCCGCATGAGCCCTCATTACATTTTAGCCGCATAAACTCACTTTCCTACAGCCGCATAAGGCCTTGACTTGCTTAGCCGCATGGCGCATTACTTTCCAGCCGCATGGAGTCAATCCCCTGCAGCCGCATAAGCTTTGGCAATTCTGAGCCGCATAAGATCCGTCCCTTGCTTAGCCGCATAAGTCCAACTTTTTCTGAGCTGCATGTACTTGTCGAACCGCTGTCGCATATGCCCACAGTACTTCCAGCCGTATGGCACTGCTCCTTTTCTAGCCGCATATGCCTGCCTCTTTCTAGCCGCATAAGCGCACAGTTTCAGCCGCATGGACTTGTATCCCCAAGCCGCATGCGCCTGTGTTCCCTGCTGCCGCATGAGCCCCGCTTCACTTTCCAGCCGCATGCGCTCCCTTCCTTCCGAGCCGTATGGCACTGCCTTCCCACAGCCGCATGAGTCTATTCCCCTTAGCTGCCTGGTTTCTTATATAGTCTTGTCCTTTTATTATTATTATTATTATTGTTATTATTCAATTGAAATGTCACATCATGATTATGTCATGTAAATCCTGGCATATTTCCTGAACACCATAGTGGCCCATCGTGGCGTACTCTAGGCAAGTGAACCGACTTGATATATATGCTGCTAAGACAGCCAGCCTGACATGACAAGTATGAATGACCTGGACACCGTGGGCGATTGTGTTTGTACAAATAAACCAGTACCGTCTTGCATCATGTCTACGATGGTTCCCTGAGTACCACGGTCAGGGATCCCTACTGCAATTGACTAAGGCTAATAAACTAGGATAATTCAGTAGTCATGAAGAGATTTTCCAGCTACAGGCAATCTCGTTATCTGGGCGCACCGAGTGGACTTGTAGCCTACCGACGAGTAGGGCACATTTCCAGCACACAGTCATGTGTTGCATCCTTCATAAATGGACATTCGACCTGGATAACCTGGATCACTACGTCAGAATTTGCGTTTTTCGACAGACTAAAACCGTCGAAAACTGTGTTTATTGACGGGTTTGGACCGTCACGTGGTCCGTCAAAAATAAAATGTAGTTTATTATAAATGACGGTTTTCTACCGTCGATACGTAGGTGGAGAAAACGACGGATTTCGTCTGTCATATAATAAACGGCGGACTTTTTCTGTCAATTATCCCGCTTAACACAATTCGACATACCTGTCTATTTTTGACAGGTGATGTCCGTCAAAATTCTACAAAATATTCACTAAAATTATTTTTAATTAATTAAACCTATTTTTGTTGTAAACCAGTACACAAATATTGAATCTGAATATATATAAATCAAAAGACTCAATTCAAAATGAATATAACACAAATCATTCACGAATCACAATTGAAAATGAACACATTCAATCAAAATGAACATAACTTATGAACATAACTGACAATTGATTCAAAGTCTCAATTGATATTGAATATCACTAAGTAGAAATTATTTTTGTAGCATCCAAATACTTGCAATGTTCTCACACATAACATCCAAACTTAAAAAGGAGTAGTATTCAGAATACATACGAAGTTCACTACAAAAAAAAAACTAAATGCTAATATTCAAATCCTAATAAATTGAACGGACTCTTTTGGCCAATTGATCATATCACCAAGCATAATGTCTTCAAACTTTCCATCCCCTTCAAACAAATATGCACTGCGGTCAAATATTTCATCGACGATGATACAATAAACATCTTCCTTTGGCGGTGCATCAGAATTTAAGTGTCCAAAAGTAATGTGTTTTCTTTTGAAGTCCTTTAGAAAACATGTCTTTGGCAAGCCAGATTGTTCCGGTACCTACAACCATTGAAACACAAAAATACAATATTAACTACTGGAATTTACATAGAAAGATGCAATTTTTTATTCCTTCATCTCAAATAATAAACGTAGCATAGATCAGAAGATAAAAACACCATGTGTAAACAGAAGCAAAGTTTGTAATTATGAACACGGAAAGCATATGTCAAAGTTCACAACCTGACTTTCTTTTCTCGTGGTGTATTTGATTTCAATTTGGCAGGTCAAGTCCTCATAAAAAAGAAATGGTCAACAAAATATTTTAAATTTGAAGGCAATATTACAGTTACGTAAATTTCTCATGTACAAAAAATGGAAATAAAGGGAAACTGGTATTATTACGACATTATAAAGATGATTAGTTCATATATGCCATAGATTATTATAGTACAGAACTACAGATATCTTCTTTGCACCAAATATTGATGTAAAGAGAAATACTTAGCTCTAAGCTAGGGGTACTATCATCTCTATTAATATAATGGGGATTTAGTTGTACATTTCTACTGCATACAAAAATGTTTGTGCTCAACATCAAACTACAGCCTTAGTTGACAGGTATAGGCTGACAATAAAGAGGATTTAATATAAATGTCCCAAGCTTAACTGAATTCGATACTAAGAAGCATACATCCTCACCATAAAAGAGTCCGCAATAATCAGCTCATAGGGTATAATTAGTTTGCTATTTCAATGTTCCATTTGGAAAGTATGCATTCAACTGAAGAAATATAGAGGGAACCACTTGGCGCAACTTTAAGCTCGGCACTTGCGTCCTGAAGATTCAAGACATGAAAATGCAAGGAGTGCACATCTTGACCCTCCCCAGAATATGTGGTCATAGTTACAAAAGTGGCTCCTCTGTACTATGGGTGGGTTTACTTATCTCGGAAGGTCAGGCAGATGTCAATGAAGAAGAACCCATTCGCAATATTGTCTGCAATGGCCAGGAACCCCCTCGGTCTATTGATAAAGCCAAACTTGAAAGGAGAAGCCCAGGCAATATATGCCACCAAAATTATCAAAAACGTTTCCCAGGCTCTATGTTACCCAAACCAAAAAAAAAAGTTAGGGAAAACCAAATAATGCAAGAATTGATCATCTGCAACTATTTGTCTTGTCCCCTGAAGTCTCAAACAAGATTCTTACTGACTGAAACATAGTAAGGTTGTAATTAGCAACCTGGAACTCAATACAGTAACAAAGTCTTTTATCCCAAACATTTTCAGGGACGGTTATTTGAATGATCATTTTCTTCGATTCAGCTGTAACATTTTATATGTAAATAAGAAATTATATTGTACTTTACAGGTTCAATCCAAGTTAACTTACACTCACCTCTAGTTTTAGAGTTCCAATGAAATCCCACTTTGGGGTTTCAAAGCAAGGTTCACAATTTCGATATTGGAATTGCTTTAAGATCCTTCTTATGAGTATCGGTATGATCTCCGACACTTCTTACTAGTATCGGTATCTTGACACTTTCTTGCCGTACTTTTCTCTTTTAATATTTTTTTTTCATACTAGTTGTACTTGACACTTCTTACTAGTATCGGTATCCTTACACTTCTTACTAGTATCGGTATCCTTCTTATATTGTACTTTTCTTACTAGTATCGGTATCTCCGACACTTCTTACTAGCAAGGGTTGTCCTAGCAGAGGGTTGTCCTTTACTTTAGTTGTTCAGTCCATTTCATTCATACCGGATCACTTGATAGAAGTAGCAGTCCTTTACTTTTGATACCAAAGTCCGGTAGGGACTTGGCTCAGCTGGGTGGTTTCCCATCCCACACTTCACTGGCTTGCCTGCAGCTCCTACTGCTCCCTCACCCTACCTGCTGCTGTATGCCATGCTCCTAACATCCTTTTCTTTCTTAACTAAAATGCAACTAACCTTTCCCATAAATTCACTCACACACACACGCAACTCAATCTTGTGGACTGACCCTCTATATACTGCATATATATAGACACACTCTAATCAAACACTCAAGTCAGTTCTCTGCACCTGTGCCACTCGATTGATATTAAAGGGTAGGAAGATATATCACTCAAATAAGTGTGAAGCAAAAGTTTAGATCAGTATTTATACCTCAGAAGAACCATGAAGTGATGATGATGACTGTTGTCTTGTTTTTGGATGGTTGTTTTTTATCATTTCTTTGATTGTAGCCATTTCTTCTTTAAGTGTAATTAGATCCGTCTCCATAGCTTCATTTTTATTCTTCAATTGACGAGCAACCTCTCTACTTGCCGCTGAAGCACGAATCTCTGTCTTTGAAACACCTCCACCCATGCCACGAACATAACCCTTTCTATCACGTCCGAGTACCTAAACAACATAAATAGCAAGGGGATTATCTTCTACAAGCTTTCGAATTTTTTTCTACAAGAAATAAATAGCAAGGGGATTATCTCACAAACCATTGCAACAGGGTCATTGTCCAAATCATTTTGTCCCAAGTACGGATCATCTTCTACAAGCTTTCTAATTTTTTCCTACAAGACATAAAGTGGAGTATATATATGATTAATGAAACTCAAAATCAACAAAATTATTATTATAATTAAAAGAGAGTTATTCTTACAATGTAATCGTTCGAGCTGGTAGAGGAATTAGTATTCTTGGGCATATGTGTGGTCACGTATAACACGCTTCTATTGACCTCACCAGTAGGACTCTCCTTTTTCTATATCAAAAGAGAAACAAAATATCATATTGCAATAAAATGTAAGAAAAGAAAAAAGCAAAAAGAAAATAAAGAAATACGTATATTAAGTAATTACCAGCTTATGTGCTACCCTCGCGCATCCAGTCCTACCGGTTGTATGTAGTACCTTAACTTTTTTCCTCGCTTCCTTACCAACTTCACGACGAATACTGTCTTCAGGAGTAGAGCAGAAATCAACAAAGTCTTCCCAATCTTCTTTCTTTACAATGTTAATAGGCCTATTTCTTTTTCGCTCAGCAACGGTTGGATACATATCACACCTTTTTCGGAGGTTAGACTTCCAATTTTTCCAAGAAATATTAGCTTTTTGCAAAACTTTAGCCTTATAAATTTCGGGCACAACATATCTACTCTGCAAAGACAATTTTCTTCATATGTTAGACATACATAAAGATTTAACAATTTTTTATAATTCACATTTACTCACATTAACACCTCTCCATATGTCTTCTTTCATACTTTGTGGAACCTTTTTCCAAGAATCAATTGCAGGTGGACAAGTGTCTTTGTTATCTTTCCAACAGTAGTTGCAAATTTTTCTGATTCAATATCAACAGGTCGTCCATAATCATCAAAAATGATAAGTTTTGGGGCACCTAAGAAAATTTTCAAATATTAGAACATATTGTAAAACATGGCTCCTATTCTAGTTGAAGGATATTGTACAACATATTATTAGATTAAGGTATGAAATAATCACCGATTCGATTAGAAGTGCTTCCTTGATAACCACTAGAAGGATCTCCATTATTAGATTCATCCTCATTAGCTTCATGATCACTATAAAGTTCATCTCTACTGGATTGGGTTCCATCTCCTGACATAATGAAACTAAAATAACAAACAGAAATGACAATTAAGATATAAAAGAAAAATATCAATTTTTAGTTGGTGCAAACAATCACAAAGAAAAAAAGATAAACATAGCAGATATGTACTTGAGAAGAAAGACAATAGAAAAATTATTAGTATTACACATCTGGAATCTACAGGTTTGCAGGTTTGTAACAAAATAATCAGTGAAGTCTGAATCATGAAATTTCAATTCCAGTTTCATGTGAAGTCTGAATCAGCAAGTTTGCAGGTTTGTAACAAAATAATCAGCAGGTTTGCAGGTTTATAGTACTTCATTTTTTTTTGATGTTGCAATAAAGTGAAAATAGAGAAGAGATGATGATCACATTTAATGGGTAAGCTCATCTCCCAACAGCCACCATCAACTAGTGGTTTTTGGTAGAAATTAAGAATGAAGGCTACCATACCTCACACAAACAATTAAGAAAAATCTCTTTTTCAAAAGTATAAAAAAAAGTAGTACTCTCTCGCAGAATTTTTCCTCGTAAAAATTAAACAAACTTGTAATTCATGCTTTGGTAGAAATAGTTGCATGCTTATATTCGAGTTTTGCCCCATGCCACAGCTCGTACCATAGTTACATGCTTATATGCTAGTTTAGTGATAAACTTGCAATACTGAACTCTAACTCAAAAGGTTCTCACGAGCCATATAGTAGAAGAATAGCTGCGTTCTTACAAAATAATTACATGTTCTTGAATTTCCAGCAGCCTTACTATTGAATGTTCTCAAAATTCAAGCCACCTCTTATTGCATGTGAGTACCATAATCAAAGAAAGAAAGAAATGCCCTCTACAATGGGGCCTAGATAAATAGAAGATCCTTATTACTAACTTCAATATTAAAATTTGGGCTCAGAGTGCATAATTTCTTTTTAGAATAACTGTTTTCGACCCAAAATTGTACCGAAAAAATCATTCATCATCATTCCCCCCCCCCCCCTTTCAAAATCAGGACTAATATTTGGACATATTACTCACAAGAATCTCATGATAACCTGGATAAAAAATTAGGACCAATAATACTCTCAAGAAATCATATATTCTAACAAATGAAGCTTCATTCAAATATGAAAGTTGTACTAAAAAATGCAAGCATCCAAACTTGCAAATTAAGAGAAAAAACTTCATCATAGCCCCAAGTAGAGAAATATAACCATCCAAAATCAGACAATAAAAATACAACAAACATAGCAGATATGTACTTGAGAAGAAAGACAATAGAAAAATTATTAGTATTACACATCTGGAATCTGCAGGTTTGCAGGTTTGTAACAAAATAATCAGTGAAGTCTGAATCATGATATTTCAATTCCAGTTTCATGTGAAGTCTGAATCAGCAAGTTTGCAGGTTTGTAACAAAATAATCAGCAGGTTTGCAGGTTTATAGTACTTCATTTGTTTTTGATGTTGCAATGAAGTGAAAATAGAGAAGAGATGATGTTCACATTTAATGGGTAAGCTCATCTCCCAACAGCCACCATCAACTAGTCGTTTTTGGTAGAAATTAAGAATGAAGGCTACCATACCTCACACAAACAATTAAGAAAAATCTCTTTTTCAAAAGTATAAAAAAAAGTAGTACTCTCTCGCAGAATTTTTCCTCGTAAAAATTAAACAAACTTGTAATTCATGCTTTGGTATAAATAGTTGCATGCTTATATTCGAGTTTTGCCCCATGCCACAGCTCGTACCATAGTTACATGCTTATATGCTAGTTTAGTGATAAACTTGCAATACTTAACTCTAACTCAAAAGGTTCTCACGAGCCATATAGTAGAAGAATAGCTGCGTGCTTACAAAATAATTACATGTTCTTGAATTTCCAGCAGCCTTACTATTGAATGTTCTCAAAATTCAAGCCACCTCTTATTGCATGTGAGTACCATAATCAAAGAAAGAAAGAAATGCCCTCTACAATAGGGCCTAGATAAATAGAAGATCCTTATTACTGACTTCAATATTAAAATTTGGGCTCAGAGTGCATAATTTCTTTTTAGAATAACTGTTTTCGACCCAAAATTGTACCGAAAAAATCATTCATCATCATTCCCTCCCCCCCCCCCTTCAAAATCAGGACTAATATTTGGACATATTACTCACAAGAATCTCATGATAACCTGGATAAAAAATTAGGACCAATAATACTCTCAAGAAATCATATATTCTAACAAATGAAGCTTCATTCAAATATGAAAGTTGTACTAAAAAAATGCAAGCATCCAAACTTGCAAATTAAGAGAAAAAACTTCATCATAGCCCCAAGTAGAGAAATATAACCATCCAAAATCAGACAATAAAAATACAACAAACATCATACAAAATCAAAATCAAAACTGCTGCTCGTTCTTCATCATAAACCTCATTGTAATCCGATAATAATTGAATCATAGAAACTCCAAATTGCAAACAGTATAGCTGCTATAAAAACCAAGCAAACATCATAGGTATGGCTGCAAAAGACTGCAGCAAAAGCATAGCAGGATGATAGCAAAAGTATAGCATAAAACAGAGCATTAGGTGTAGCAAATACACATTGTATTTTAGTCTGCAACTTGGGGTGCCTATTCTTCAAAATCAGACACATAAAATAATAATCATAATGAAAACTGTGAAGCTTTTGATCTAATCCCTTCAAGAGACTATTCTTCAAGAAGTAAGTAATGAAACATTTACAAATCCAGAAATTTCTTTATCGTCTCTAGTTGAATACATCTAACAGGAAGAGGCACAACGAATATTCAGAAAATCAAAGCACACATTTGAGTATCCCTATAAAAGACCTGCAATGGACAATATTAATTGTACTTGGGAATTCCTGCAAAACAATGATTCATTGCCTTGTTAAAGACACCCAAGGTGCTCGACTAGGTGCTAAGGTGCGGTGAGTCAACCCTCTGGCGCTCAAACAGCCTCACCTGAGGCCTTTCCACTAAGGCGACGCCTAGGCGCCTGCCTGTGCTGAGGCTTGAGGCACCTGAGACGCTCAGGCGGTCAGAGGTTGGTTTACAATCTTACTCTTATTAAAAGTTCAAAACCTGTTTATGATTGATATTAAAGCATCGTTTGATAGGACAAGAGGTTGGTTTAGAACCATAAACCAAATAAATCAACAAAAATCTTGTGACGGAGAATCTAATGTTGACATACAAGATGACAAGGGGAGTGATTCATTAGATATTTATGATTGATATTAAAGCATCGTTTGATAGGATTTGCATTCTAGAAACTACCCTGACCCTGGCCCAAAGGCCCCCTGGTCAAATATGAAAAGATTCTGAATTGTGATACTAAAATTATGCCCAAGACGCAGAAGGTTCCTGCTTGTCCAGACATCCCGGTTTCATGGTACATTCATATCCATTCAAAGAGTAATAATTTGTATGATGAATTCAAAGAGCCTTTCCAGCTGGTGAAGGCCAAGGTATTCCTTTCCAGCTGATGAATTCAAAGAGCCTTTCCCGGTTTCATGGTACATTCATATGCATTCAAAGAGTAATAAAATAAAACTTGCTGACATAAAATATGCTAAATTCATGTTCAGTTTTGCAAAAAATTTCATGTTCAGTTTTGCATAATAATGAAACAGTCACCTTGATGTTCAACTTTAGCTTTACTGGATATCAATGCTAAATTCATGTTCAGTTTTGAAACACAGTAGCCTCAATAAAACACTTGAGATCAAAAGAATAATGGGCCCATTAATACGCCAGGCACCTGAATAATGGGCCCATTAACTTTTCATCTTCTGTTTCTATCCATCCAAACCAAATTCACATCTTCATGCAATATCAGAACTAACATCTCGAAACCCTCATCATACAACAACACATTCAAGGGGGTACAAAGGTTAATGACTAGAAATACAAGAAATTAAGTCCACATAAAACACAGATATCATCAAGACTCGTGATGGATGATACATAATTAACATGAAGTGTCCATATTCAGTATAACAAAATGATGAAGAACTAATGATCATCAAAATGTACTGATCATCAAAATGTATTAAATAATTGATCAATAATCTTCATCATATTCTAAATTATCAGCAAATGCAGATGCTAATGATGAAGCTTCTCCAGCTGCTTTAGTAAAAACAAATGGATCTTCGTAAGCGTCAACTTCGTGACTTAATCTTTTAGGATATTCTAAAACAATATGCCAATTATCCCTCGTTTCATCTTTGCAATAAAAGACTTGAGATGCTTGAGAAGCATGAATGAATGGTTCATCGGCTTTACTTGTATTTGTCATGAACCTCCCAAAATTGACAAAAACCAAATTTGTTTCTGGATCCACCACACATCCATTTACTTTGTCTTCTACACGCACCCAATCACAATAGAAGACTGTTTGGTTGAAATCATAGTAATCCAGTTCAAGTATTTGTTTGACAATGCCATAATAAGTCACCTTATCATCCTTAAAATTGGATGAAGTAGATTTTGATCTACAACTTGTTTCAGCCTTCATGGAAACTCTACTATTTTGTGTGGTTGAGTTCAATTCTGAATCAGCTGTATAAAAAACATATCCATTTACCGCATACGTATTATATGTTACGGCCTCAAAATTTGGACCATTTGCAAGCCTCTTAAAATGAGTCATTTCCCCCTTCTCAAGTTGTCCTCTTAACCAAGGAATATAGTCCATGATCTTCTTTGTTTGGTGTCTTACTCTTTGATGTTTTCCACTAGGACGATTATCCTTAACGTACGTTTGATATTTCCTGTGAATACATACGCAAAAAGTCTTTAAATTATATATTTATGGAATAAATATGTCATAATTCATATAGATAATTGCGTTGAAGTGTTACTTACTCCTCCCATTTATCATTTTCAGGAGAATGCGACAAAACCCATCTACGTACTTGTTCGTACTGCAAACTAGTCAAACGATAAACTTTGCCAAGTGAATTGATAGGATATGGACCTTCTTCATCAATATCATCGATGGATCTTCTCCCTCCTCGTTTGTAACTTTTATCTTTACCATTAGGAATGTACTCCATGCAATATTTAATTGCTTCTTCTAATGTATATTGCTCAGCAATAGAGCCCTCTATAAAAGTTTTGTTCCGACCATATCGTTTATATGTTTTCATCTTCCTACACATGTAGCACAAATCAGATTTATAAAATAACTCAAGTGAATAAAACATAAACTACTAGATTTTTGGATTTTACCTTTCAAAAGGATACATCCACCTATATCTAACAGGTCCACAGACTAGAGCCTCCTCTGCCAAGTGAATCACAACATGTGTCATTGAAACAAAAAAAGATGGCGGAAAATACATTTCAAACACGCATAATGCCTCCACAAGTCGTTGGTGCATGTTTGAAAGCTCTGACCGATCAACAACCTTGGAGCATAGGACTTTGAAAAAAATTGACAGTTGTCGAATTGCAGCACGCAAAGGTTTTTCTTTTTTGTAAGCATGCATTAGAAATATTGGTAGTAACCCTTGCATGAGAATGTGATAATCATGTGACTTCAAGCCTTTGAATTGAAAATCTTGCAAATCCACCTTATGTTTCCAATTCCCGCTATACCCAATAGGAACTTTTAACTTGCTCAAGGTTTTGCAAATTATTTCTCTCTCAGACCGGGATAATGTAAATGGAGCCTTCGGGATAATTTTTTTTCCCATCTTCTTCCACTATCCATAATTTTTTTCTTATCTTCCATTCCTCTAGATCTTTACGAGCATCAACTCCGTCCTTAGACTTACCCTTAGTATCCATTATTGTTGCAAACAAGTTTTCAGTCACATTTTTTTCTACATGCATCACATCCAAATTATGTCGAAGGTGCAATTCCTGTGACAATGAATATGTTAATTAATAACAATACTTAAGCATAGCATTAAAAAAAAGACAAACCTATTTAAAAACCTAATTATATTACCTTCCAATACGGCAAATCAAATAGTATCGATTTCTTTGACCATGGAACATTTGTATCAGTGGGCCGCTTCCTCTTATTACCTGCTAACTTTCCAAATTCTGTTTGTATAGCTTCCATTTTACTGAATAATTCTGCACCAGTCAAACGTATTGGAGGCCTTCGATCTTCTTTATATCCATTAAATTTGGACTTTTGCTTTCTAAAAGGATGCTCGGCATCTCTTATGAATCTTCTATGACCCATATAAGCAAACTTTTTTCCATGCTTTAGCCACTTCGCATCTATTTCTTCACCACATACAGGACAACCAAATTGTCCTGCAGTCCTACAACCTGAAAGATGCGCATAAGCTGGAAAATCATGTATACACCACATCAGCATTGCTTTCAAGGAAAAGTTGGTCTTCATGTGAGAATCATATGTAGTACTTCCAACAAACCACAAATCTTTCAACTCCTCAACCAATGGTTGCAAATAGACATCAATATTATGTCCTGGACCACTTGGACCCGGAATCAACATGGTTAACATGGTAAAATCCTTTGCCATGCATAAAGATGGGGGAAGATTATATGGAACAATCATAACAGGCCAACAACTGTACGAATTATGCATCCCAAAGGGATTGAAACCATCAGTTGCAAGACCTAGTCGAACATTTTGTTTCTCAGCAGCAAACTCAGGCCACATTCTATTTATCTTCTTCCAACAAGGAGAATCTACTGGGTGTCGCATATGTGTACTACTATATTCTACATGATCATGCCATACCATTTTCTCAGCTATCCATGGTACACTATACATGCGTTGCAACCTTTCGGTCATTGGAAAGTATCTTAGCTTCTTCTTCGGCAACTTCTTACCTCCTGGTTTTGAGTTTTCTTTCGGTTTCCATCTACTTTCACCACACTTGGGACAATTATCCTTATCTGCATTTTCTCTCCAATAAAGTATACAATCATTAGGGCAAGCATGGATAACCTGATACTTCATGCGAAAAGACTTGACCAAATCCTTAGCTTTTTGAAAGTTTTCTGGTATAGTGTTTCCCACTGGCAAAACCTTCTTCATAAATTGCAACAATTCTGTGAAAAAAGCCTCAGAGCATTGATATTTAGCTTTCATGCTCAACAACTCTATTATAGTTGAGAGTTTTGCATGTTGATCATCACAAGAGGGATATAGGGGCTGCATTGCATCTTCCAACTTCTTTTTGTATTCAATATCCACCGGGGGATCATCTTGAACGTAAGCAGCATTTTGTTGATCAAGGTCAATAGGATCAACGCGTCCAAATGTATCGTTGAACAGGTCCTCCATTCTTGGGAAGGCATTTTCAGTATGATCAATAGTTGACGAACTAGAAGCCTGAGCATTAGCAACCGTTCTACGAGGTGGTTCTCCATGTTCAACCCAAGTTCGATATGACTTGTCAACTCCATTACAAACCAAATGCTCCGCTATTTCACTTAGTTTTTTTTTGCATGAATTATAATTGCAACATTTGTTACATGGACAATAATACCAACCATTTCCACCTAATTTGTCCTTTGTGAACTGAATGAATGATGCAACACCTTCTAGATATACATCTGACAATGGAGGCGCATCCATCCATTCCTTACTTGGGTGCATAGAAGACATCTAATAAAATATAACATTATTATCAATAAACCAAATAACATTAAACATGAATTAAGAAAAAAACTAACAAAAATGGATGAGGATGTTAGTAGTATGATACCCTCTTCCTTCTCAGCCTGCGGGGATTCAGCAGTACGACAAAGCTCAACAAATTCTTAGCAAGTGCCAAAATCTGAAATTCAGTCATCTCATTAGCATAGATGTAGATAAATGCAACACAACCTAAGATTATGATGCAATGTTCATAAGCTTTGACACATGCAGTGACAAAAAGTGAGACAATGCTTATGGTTATGGTTATGGTTACAATATTTTAGTCCTAGAAAGTAAAACCTCATAAATACCTCAGCAATTACAAATAAGATAACAAATGGCAACATATTGCGGTTCCCAACATTTTACAGTTCAAGGTATCAAAACACTATATGAGCATCAAACTATTCTCTTTGTTTCTATGCTATTGTTCTTTAGACGAGAATTATATTCGTAAAAAAAGAGCAAAATGTATATAAAAAAATATGTTTAGTAAATTGTATGCTCCTGCTTGCAGATGCTTTATGAGATCATTCTTGTCTGGAATGTGAACAAAATTGTTACTTGTAAGTCAGAGTTTAATTGTATGCTTAGATTTGGGCAATCTGATGGAGGAAACTGGAGTATTAAATATTCCGAGTTGGACTCCTCAAACAGCCATCTGAGCTGAGATTTTGGCTTCTCTTGATGATACTGTCTTTAAGCATTCATAAACATAGAATGGGACATGTATATACTTGGATGGATGATGGAGGCATAAATAATCACAATTTTGGTACACTAAACGGGATATGAAATGGGACATGGACACGGAAAATTGATATTAGTCTTAAACAAATACTATCTTTGCTGCATTGTCAGAAGCACATGCATCAAGTAAATGCATGCAGCATTGTCAAAAGCAAATGCTCTGATGGAAAAACCAAAAAAAGAAGCTAAGAATGATTAATTCAGATCCAAAAGGATAAAGAAAAGGTATGAAAGAAAAACCCTTAAGAGAATGCTATAGAGCAAAACCATCTTGTTTTAGCTGCATGTGTAAATCAAAAAGCATGAACAACAATATAGAATTCAGTATAGCCAGCTTATAAAAATTAATAACATGCATATGAAAATTGATAATAGACGGACACAGTAAACTCTACAATAAGAACGATAAGAGCTAATAATAAAGCATTTATATTCTCACTTACTAAGCCCTTATATCTCATATCTTTTGACATTCATCAAAGGCTTATGCATTGCTTTTCCTCGTGGAAGATCACCTACAACAAAAATCTGTTGCAGTTTACATTGGACTTGGAAGGTTTTCATAAGAAAAGGGACTTGTCCAAACCATCTTTGAACTGCCTCTGAGTAGGAATTTATGTATCTAACAAGTTATTAACACAACTTTAGCCACATAACTCAAGTAGCTCTTCTAGTTACCGAGGAGAGGTATAAGACTCGGCTGTATAACAGAAGATCCTTGGATCAAGCCACGACACGTATTATTTCTTCAATTTATAATAATGGTAGAGGTTGGGGACAATGAGCCCAGACATGAGAAGATTAATGTTCAGCATATACAAATTGATTGTACTGCTTGCAGTTTAAGATTCGGCCACTTCATATAGTTTTCTTTAGTTATTGACATAGGGTACAATTTAAGATCATAATGTAAAATGATTAAAATTTTCCATTTTCTTTCTCCTAGGCTTTATGCATTGCTTTTCCTCGTGGGCATATTCACAAGCATACGCCAGACAATGGTGATGCAGACAATAACAAGGGAAAAGTGGTGGCGGTGGCGGTAGCGGTGGCGGTGGCGGTGATAACACATTAACGCTCAAAAGGAAAAACCCATGGAAGCCTCTCCATCATTACAATTTTTCCATCATTTGGCACCGTTCATATATATTATGCTTACAGGAAAAAAAAACCCTAAAAAGTAGTATGTGCGAACCTAAATACAACAAATCCTCACAACCAGTGGCAAATCATCCGATGGATCACAACCTTTGACCAAAATCAAGAATAGTTTTCGTTCTTTGTTAAGAAGAAGAAGAATAATAAAGTCTTACCTAGAGCAAGAAATCGATGGGCTCCAGCTCCAACAATTTTGGGGAAAACTGAGATGAGAGAGATATGGGAGAGAGATGAGAGAAGATGAAAATAGAATATTTTAGGCTCCAGCGGGGGAAAATAAATTTTAGGTGCTGGCGGCAAAAAATTGGGGAAAATTTTGAGAAAAGAGAGACATGAAAGAGATCGGTCCTGCAGAGCTAGCTGGCGGCAACACTTTTAGAGGAGATCGGTCCTCTTTTTAATATTTTAATAATTTTAATAGAAATTGACTGATTTCATCTGTCGAAAATAGAACTACTGTCATGGCCAGTCGTTATTTGCGAACCTCAAGGGTCGAAAACTGCTTGTTTTGACGTAGTGGATGGTCTGCATGGCTTGTGGCTGTTGGGATAATCTTACTGCATCTTGCTAGTAACTAGGCCTGTGATAACCCTAGTTAGTTAAAGTATAAAGCCGTACCCATTGCTTGGCCGTGATTGATTGGATGAAGTCTAGCCCAGCTTAGTCTCGTCTTGCTCCTGTACAAGATTGTGACATGACATGATTAATTATGCTTGCCTTTACAATAACGATCAGGGGTCCAGTTCTATTCAGGCGAAGGGTTACAACCCCGGTCCTTGTTTGGTTTAAGGATTATAACCTGGCTCCCGGAGCAGTTCTGCGTCCTCTCTTCGTTTATTGTCTTATTGCTCTGCATGCCATGCTTGTCATGTTTTACCTTACTTCAATAACATGATTACTTATGCTTGCCTCAACAATAAAGATCAGGGGTCCAGTTCTGTTCAGGCGAAGGGTTACAATCCCGGTCCTTATTTAGTTTAAGTGTTGTAACCTGGCTCCCGGAGCAGTTCTGTGTCCTCTCTTCATTTATCGTCTTATTTCACCCTATGTCGAGCTCATCCTATTTTACCTTATCAACAGTAATTGAGACGAATTTCTATTCAGGTGAAGGGCTGCAACTACGGTCTTTATTTGGTTTAAGGGTTACAATCTGGCTACTTGAATGATTTCCTCGTATTCATTCCACTGTTGTTATTCTGTTATTATCAGTATCTTATAATTATTAATCATTTGTGATATTCTGGTTTTAGTTCCGAAGTGAAGCCTCCTTTGTGGCACTTGCTCCTTCTGGGGTCTGACCCAGCTAGTTTTGTATGACCAGATATCAGAGCGGCATCAGAGGATCTACCTACCTTCCAGCCCGATGGTGACCACCAGGCGTAACCAGGGCAACGAGTGGGTTATTTTTGGCTCTCCCACTTTATTGTAAAAATATTCTTTTGAGGCGTTCAGCCGGCGAGCACATGTTAGCTCGTATTGCACCTTTATTTACTGTCTGCCTACGGGCTGTAACATGATTGACAAATCCTAGGGTTGATCATGTATGACTGAAACTCTTGCTAGTCTTGACATTTTGTACGACTAGCTTCATGATCATCCGAATATGTAATGTATGGGACTCCTTACTATTGTATATTTGGTGCTCTGACATCTTGTGACTATTATTGCTTGCTTGAGATTGAGACAATAAGCTTGTTCATGACCATAGAGGACTGATGGATTGTAGTTATCTCATGTATGTAGACAGTCGTGTCCGTATAGCGAGGTGGGTTGTACTTCAATATATGTAGCTGGCTATGTACGCCCCCGCTCTCCAGTATTCTGGTTCTTGGGCGTGACAGTTATACCTGCGGTCAGGAAGAATGGGGGTGCTCTGCGGCGTCGGAGAGGAGAGGGCTATGTCGCCGTTGCCGTCGTCCGAGATGTCGTGCGCTGTCGCCGCTCGACAGGAGTAGAGGACGAGGAGAAGGCGAGGAGAGGAGGGGGTCGGGGCTGGTGAAGGAAGGGTAGGGGCCGGTGAAGGAGGTGGGTTGGGGTCGGGGTAGGGAAGGAGGGGGGATGTTTTGTTTTGGATGAAAACTGAAATGAAGATAGAGCCCCTGGGCGGCTAATTTTATAATTCGCAGCGACGGAATAGTCCGTCGCTATTCCGTCGATACATAAACTTTAACGCCTTAGCGACGGAATAGCTACGAAAATATGGATGCTTGTTTCATATTTCATTTTCCGTCACTGGTCGGTCGCCTGTCCGTCGCTACCTCAGTGACGATTCTCGTTCCGTCGCTAGCTTCAGTCGCTATTCTTCAGTATTTTGTTAGTAATTTAAAGTTAATAGGAAATTATTTTTGCTTCAAACGTTTTCCATTTGTACATGAATATCTAACAAATACTTAGGAACGGATTGGTTGGTTGTACTGTAAGGCCTCGTTTGGTTCACGGATTCAAGGAAGGAGGAAAGGAAAGTTGTTCCTTTCCTTTGTTTGGTAACCACAAACTTGGGAATCAATTTCCTCACAAGGGAAAAAATTGGAAGGAATATGGTTCCACTCATGACCCATGGGATTGATTTTCCCTCCTCATTTTCCAACATTTATTACAAAAGCTATGACAAAAGTAACCATGTGCTATTGCTTATTTTACCATTAATGTTATTTTTTATAATGTTATTTTTATTTTATATGTAAGGATATTATTGAAATATTGCTATATTTTTGCTTTCCTTTTCTACACCAACCAAACAACGGAAAAAAAATGCGACAGAAATTCTACTTTTCTATTCCCATGGAAAATACAAAGGAATGCATTTCCTTTCCGTGAACCAAACGAGGCCTAACATTATGCTGTAGCATATATATTTTGACCGTTTGTTTGTTGCGAGTAATGCAATTTGGTGGATAAATATTATGATATTTACTTCAATTACTATATTATTTGTTGTAGACAAAATAACAATAATACCAATTGTTGTAATTACTGCATATGTTGATTCAAAAAAATTTGTACTCCAAAGGATTGGATCAAATTCTACCGTTATATTGAACCAACCAACCAAACAAGTGTTTGTATAATTTTATTTTATTTTTTGTCCAAATTTGAGGCCGAGTTTGTTTCGTGAAATAAAGACTTTGGAGGAAAAAAATTATTTATTTTATATGTTTGGATGTGAAAAAAAAATTAAGGAGCCAGGGAAATAGTTTCCATAGGAAAAAAAAATGGAGAAATGGTTCTCCTACTCATCAAAGTATTCACTTTTCCTTTCAAATTTTTACATTTATTTAAAAAAATAGAACTACATTACTCATACTAAAAAAAAATATTTTGGATATATTTCTGATATTTCCAATCACGCGAAGAAAGAACGATAGATTATAATTTTTCAAAGAAAAAAAAATAAAGATTTATAATTTTTCAAAGAAAAAAAATAAAGAATTAATTTCCTTTCAAGCATCCAAATTAAGCCTTAATGTCCAAATGGCACAAGTATGACCAAAGAGGGAGCACTCGCGTGATTGGAATATATACGTAATAGTTTTCAACAAAACTAATTTATTGGATGCTCCGTTACTTAATCAAATAACTATTTTATTGATATGGCTCTTGATGTTGCCAATTGCCTCTCAACCATCTAAAGTCGGAAGAAATAAGTTCAATAGCAATTTGTTAGAATCCTCATGTTTACTAAGCAATCAACGCTCCTTTCTCATACTCTAACATATAATTATTAGACTTAATTATAATTTGATACTCTTAACTATATCGATTTTTTAATTTAATATCCTAATTTTATTTTTTTGGGGAATAACTTGATACCCTAAAAAAAAATGGACAAAAATACCCCTTGTCCTCCCCAGCCAACAACCCCCCTCCCCCCACCCTCATCCTGGCTGCCCTCCATCCACCCCTCCACCCCCCCTCTCCGCGAGACTGCCATTGTTGTTGCCTCCGGTTGCACACACGAAGAAAGAGAGAGATGTGGGTTGGGGGGGGGGGGGGAGGAAGTTGAGGTGGGTGGCCGGAGGGGGGAGGGGCAGGGGACAGCCGAGGAGGTAGGTGGAGGGGGTGGGGTGGGGGACGCAGCTGTAGGGGTGGACAAGGGTAATTTAATTTTTTTTTTCTAAATTTTAGGATATGCAGTTGAAAATATTTGATAGATGATAATATTAAGTTACAATTAAGCACCAAGTTGTAGGGGAGTACCAAGTTGAAAAATCGATATAGTTGAGGGTAACAAGTTACAATTAAGCCTATTTATTATAGGGTTACGAATTTTGGTTCACACCAACAATTTCGAAAATAATTAAGAGCATGTGCCATATTAAACATTGGAAGTTGCAAAGTCTCCCTCCATAGAAAAGAAAACAAAATGTTAAGTCAACACCAAATTAATATTGGGAGGCAATTTGCATACAGGTCGGAGAACCAGAGATGACTTGGTCGAGAGTCCAGAGGTTCAATTTAGGTTGCATACTTAATCTCGCCACTACAATAAAGTAGTCTACAGCCTTGTTAGCAATCACCCGAATAAAACGCGTATTATACGCAAATTTTTCCATATCTTACATAAACATATTATACTTATGTACTTTTGAAAAATTCAGATTTGTACGCAAATTTTAAGCCTGTGGCATTTTAAACACGTACCGTACGAATTTTTTAAAAATTTGGCCAAAAAAATGTGACCAAGAAACCCAACAGTTTTGACTTTCTTGACTCTTGCTACTATTAGATATTAAGACTGGCACAATTCTAAAAAATTATCAAAAAAAGAGAAAAAAAAGTCTCACAGTAACAAAAAAAAAGAAACTCAAGAGTCTTTGTACATGTTGCTTGCAACAATCAAAGAACAACCGAAAATCCAACCTCTTCTTATTCTCACACTGAACCCTTGTTTATGAAGGAGTAGAGGTGGGTGGGACCTATAGATATGCCGAATTTTTAGTGCCGAATTGGTTCATATGAAACGTACTAAACACGAATTAAATTTGATCCGAATATTTTTCGTTAGACGAATTTTTGATTGTATTTTTTACCATATTTTACTTATATTGTGCCGATTTATACTCGTACTTTTGCCGTTCCGAATTTTTTACGTTTGCCGAATTGCTAACAAGGGTCTACAGTCCGTGCATTAAGTTGGGTATCTAAAAAAAAAATAGACTACTTGTACACTAATAATAATAATAATAATAATAATAATAATGATGAAGATGACAATGATGATGAAAGTATCTCATGATATTTTTCTTGTAGAAAGTTGTGGATCTAGATGATACTCAATTCCGAATCAAACTTTGATTCTAATAGAGTTCATAATAATTTAATCGCCTGGAACAAAAAATAGATAGAAGATTAATGGTGACTAGTTTCAAATCTTAATGATATCTGTTAAATTATCTTTTATTATATTAATAAATTTTAGATAATTAGAATTTGTATTGATTTATGACTTGCTACAATTAAAATAAATAAATATTCCAAACTTATAAAAACATATGAATTTGAAAGCTTGTAGACATGCTTGAATGCTATAATCACAATTTGTCAATTTCTTACAATTAATTACAATTGACTTGGAGCAAACCTCCACTGGCTTTTGCCAACTGGTGTGTACTCTCAAAGTATTTAAGGAATAATTAAAGAGAAGTATGTTATTGAAACTCTCACATGTAACCAAATTACACTTTGTTAATTATTCATGTTTAGTACATTAACCAAATTAGTCCATCTTCAACTCTGATTAAATTTACGTTAAACCGAATAAGAGTGAGAAAATAAAGCAAGAACATGAACGACAACAAAAGATTAAAGACTCCATTTCAAATATTTTGTGACCTCTACATGAATAGATCTTCTTCTTAAATTCCTAATATTAGTATTAACACTGGTGTCAAATTTTGATAGGTTACATTAACATATATTATAAAAATACATTATAATATATTGATTAAATATGTAATTTACATAGATATTCATATCAGCACATTTTTATATTTACTAATTAATACTTTAAATTAAGAATATATTTATAAATTTGTTGGTAGAATCACTAATATAAAATATATATTTATTAATGTGTTAATATTATGTCTTTATGGCCCATGTTAACCTAACCAAATTTAATTACGAGAGTGAACTCCTTAAACACGGATTCTAGAAGCCTCGCCAACTATTAAGTTGCAAAGTGCTAACTAAAATGAATGATGATAGGCGGGCGTGGTTAATTTGCGTGTGAGGAAAGCCAAGTAAGTTTCATGAGCTTTTCTTGCTATGTTGGATGGATTTAGCTTCAAACCAGAGGCACCAAAGAAAGGAATTAATGGTGGCGAGTAGCTTGCAAGTCACGCTTAACAAAATTTGTTCCTCGTCTATGATTCCAAATACTTGCTTAATTTGGGTTAAGTACATTCACTAATCTAATTATGACGTACAATGTGTGAGATTACAAGAAGATTAGTGGCGTATCAAGTTTGGTTCCCAAAATTTTAGCCTTGGGAAAGTAAATAATGTTGGAAAAAAACACGAAAACTTTTTCCCAAACTAGAGAGTACCTGCGAGAGAACCGAGCAATACAACGCACGAACCAAACACAATCCACACAGACACAGAAATTTTTTGACGTGAAAATTTCTTGCGGAAAAAACCACGGAACGATCGGAGTCCAACCGTTGAGAAGCCTTCACAAATAAAATAAAGGAGTACAACATCTACAAACTTCCCCCGATACAATATGGATCCCCACAACACTTGGAAGCAAGAATAATTGATTCTAAGGCTACGAAGAACAAAGACGACGACACTACAACAAATATGGCCTACAATAGCATGCGCAGAACGCTATAGAAAGCCTTTTATAGCATATTCTGTCCGCTATAATTGCCCACGCTATAGTAAGTCAAGACATGTGAACGCTATAACATTATAGCGTTCTTGAATGCTGTAGATGTATTATAGCGTTCGTGTATGTTGTGGATGGTTTATAGCGTTCGTGAATGTTGTAGATAGATTATAGCGTTCATGAATGTTGTGGATGGGCTAGAGCGTTCTTGAATGCTGTTGATGAATAATAACGTTCATAAATGCTGTAGATGGTGTATAGCGTTCTTTAATGATGTTGATTTATTATAGCGCTTCTGAACGCTGTCCATTTTTATAGCAGTTTAATTGCTATAAATTGTTACACAATTTTATATTTGAATAACCGGTTCTGTATCACATACAATTAACCTGTGCGTCATAATAATTCATGTTGAATCATAATTTTGATTTCAACAATTTCAATCGCAACTTCCATTTCGATCAACCCAGATATAGAAAATGTTTGCCAAAATAAATAAATTCATACATTTTTTCATTAAAACTTTCAAGATGTACAAAATGTATATAACCTAATGCTAGTCCAAAATTCAACTAAACTATTCCATTTCCATACAAAATATCTGTAGGCCAAAATGCAGCTCGATCGACTCTTTCCTTCTAGCTTATATCCTTGAGAACCACATTAAATGGACAAATGTAAATTTCTGTCATAAGGAACCTGAAAAACAAAGAAAGGTTCAACTTATTAGTCCTTAGATAAAATTTCAAGGAATTAGAAAGAAAGTAAGCATTTTACATATCACAACACAATACATATGAATCAGCTGATACATTAGAGGCCTAACTTCAGCAGCCCCCAACTTTATTTTCAAAACTCTTTTTTTTCAAACTCACCCTAAAAAGGTTAAGGGGATTTGTGAGCAAGCTCAGACCTACCCCTAAGAAAATTAGAGTTCAAATAACATAAGTTGGGGTGTGTAACAGTCAACAGTTAGGGATATGTGTGTGTAGATGTGTTTACCTACAGTGGGCATACTAGCATAAAAGCTACTAGCAATGTCTATAAGTCATACCTTAATCATATGTGAATGAAGCAACAAGCTCTAAAGTTATAAAATGGATCTTTGTTGATCGAAGTAGAGATAAATGCTAAAAGAACGATAAGTTTCTTTTGGAAGTATTTATATGATCACATCCTATATACCATTAAAAGTCGGTTACCTTAATTTGACATTGTCTTCAAGTTATTGTGAATACAATCACACAAGAGGCCTGTCTATATATGTTATTATGAATAAGAATAAAGTCTGAGTCTGTCTTCTTGACTTATTAGAGCATTTCCATATTTGCAGTCATTAGTTATTATGAATAAGAATAAAGTGTCCTATGGAAACTAGATGGTTATTCTCCAAATATTATTTTCCTAGCAAATTAGGGTTGGCCACCATTCATTCTCTCCTCCGTCTCCCATGCCAACTGCCTTTTGAATTTTAACATTGTAGCAAAGCTCGGTACCATGAAACTCAACGGAAAGCATTATAATGAAGTCTAAAACATTGTTGAGCTAGATTTTACAAACGATGTGGATGACACCATAAAGTTTTCATTGATCGCATGACACATGAATTTTAATATCAAAAGAAAAAAGAGCAAAAGCCTAGAATAAGAAGCCTCTCAATTTCCATAGTTCAAGACACAAAAATCTAACACTGTTTGAGAAAAAATACCCGCCATCCATGCTACCTAATGCCCCTCTCTAAATAAACATGTTACTAAACATGGCATCTATGAACAAAGAGGCCCATTCCATTAAGCTGATTATTGACAGGGTGATTAATCTTCTTTCCTGTTACAGAGTGTATGCTTATTCGACCAAGGAGCAAGCCTCCAACATATTACTAGTCTCTTGATGTGGACAGCCTATACAGAGAGAATTGAAAATAATATCTTGATACAACAAAGTATTGATTCAGTTTGAGGCCAACTCAACTGCAAAAGAAGTCTTGTAAGTTTAGACCGTTGGAGTGGTACATGGACAAGCGCAATGACAACCAGATAGGTTAACAAATGAGTAGGTTGTAACAAAAAAAGCAATGAGCAGGTTGTATGCCAAAAACATATGTAGTATAAAGCATCTGAAAAATAACTAGTATACAAAGGAGCGCTTCTTACATTTTTTTTCATTTTTTTTCATTCCTCGTTTGTGATCCAGGAATTTTCAAATGTCAGTTTTTCTCTGCACAAGTTTTTCCTTAGACTTGATTGAAAGCACTAGATTCGCGTATCACATTCACAAATCAGAAGTACTATGCAGTGAAGGCTAATTACATTTCCTATTTTAAATTTTTAACATACTGAAATTTATAGCCCCATACGGGTGACTACATTACTATCTTATCTCTCATATTGAAGAACATTTTAAGTCATCACATAAGAAATCTGGAAACCATATTTCTACAATTATTCGTCATTAGTATTTAGTGATTAGTATGTGAGAACTAATACAATTAGAAAAAAAAAATGCATGACTGAAAGGAGTAAACTAAGTACCTTGAAATGTTTTGGTTTTAATACAAGATCCTGAACTTTAGAAATGGGTAAAATTGATTTCAGATTAGATGCATACCTTGATGCAGTAAAAGATCTTTGGAATCTAAGGTGAAGATTTACGATGCTTCACTAGACTGCAAGCAAATACCTGCTAGCAAAATGCTTGTTAGAACATTTAGAAGAGAAATTAATAAGAAAAAAAATCAAACAAAAATAAAAAAAAAACTCCAACCAGAATAAACTTAATTAACTTCTAAGATCACTATAGTGCAGATAAAGTACTTCAAAAATTATTTTGTTTGATAAGCAAAGATGAGATCCTACACAATTCAACTTTACGGGGCTTGTAGTTTGTAACTTCAGAATCTCTCCATTACTTCCACATTCTACAGAAGCAATACTAGGCATACTTTGCAGGTATAAATCCATACGCAAATGGCCCTACCATTGAAACCCAGGCCATACTCAATACAATAGAAGAACCTAAACATGAGATGCAGGTAGGTGGGGTAGACGAAGAGGGAAGAAGAAAGTGAGTGAGCTTCTATTACACTTTGGTTGGAAAGACACCAAAGAACACACAATAAAAATGGTGAATCCCTTATATTGAAAAACCTAAAAAAAAAAAAAGGAAAACAAGTAATGGAGATAGATAGATGCACAAATTAAATTCATGAAAATAAGTAATAAAGAAAACAAAAGATCATTTACCTTGAATTTAAGCCTTCATTTTGAGGAATATATATGAACATCCCAAAACTAGGGTAGAGAGCAAAACCCTGAAACCCAGATTGAGAACCCAAATAAAAAAAAACAAATCAAATATAAAACCCAACATTGTATCAAAATCAAGAGCATGAGTAGATCAATTTTAGCCATACAATAATAAATCATAGCTACTGTATAAAAACCTAATCAACTCAACCAAGGTAATATGCTCGGAACATGTATTTAGATTCTAGACCTTCAACAATATCTTAATTGATCTTCTACGTCAGTGTTCACAAAAATTAAACCGCATCCACTTGTACCTCTAGGAAGACAATCAAGACTCCGCCTTCCACCACACATATAATAACAATTTCACCCCGTCCACACCATTAGCAGTGCAAGTCAGGCCACCAACCCCGAGTCAATGTCTACGAAAAACTTTGACTTGGAATCTTACCAGCAACAAATTTCAATCATGCCCACAGTATATTCTCAAAAATTGGGAACATGGCTTAAAAGTCTTAAATTTCAATGGTATTATTTGTCTTCCTTCATTGGCAAACAAGGCTTTTATTTTAGAGAAATATCAGATCGATTCCAAATTTAACAAAAATAGCAACAAAAAGTGCAAAAATAGGGGAAATCGCAACAATTTCTCTAAGTAGCAGGATTATTAAGAAAAAATTAATAAGAGAAAAAGTAATGTGAGAAGGACTAGAGAAATCCATGTCGTATTTGACAATCAGGATGAACAAATTTGGTAGAAATTGCAACAAATCTCTCTTTAAGAAGAGGACTTTTGGCTAAATTTTAGGAGAGAGAAAAAATATTGAACAAAAAAGTGAACTTTTCCTCTTCTGCATGGCCATGCTCTAGACCATTCCCCCGAAATCCACCTCTCCGCCATGGCCATGATCTCCTCCTCCCATCTTCTTCTTCTCCTTGAAATTATTTCAATTTTAGAAATATAGGGTTTTGACAAGTCTGAAGTGTATTAAAACTTTCTCACTTATTTTGCAAACTAACATTAGAAGACAGTTATGAAAGAGGAACACCTTACCATTGGCCATGAAATCCCCATCGCCATAAAATCTGCAAAAAAAAACGATTGCGAGAGGGAGAGAGGGAGAGAGATAGAGAGAGAGAGAAGGGGGTACCTAATGCCTTGAAAGAGGACTGTGTGAGAGAGAGGGGAGAACGACTGTGTGTCTTTTGTCTGTGTGGGAGAGGAGAACGATTGTGCGTTTATGTTTGAGAGAGAGAGAGAGAGGAGGAGGAAAGTGGCATAAATTTTGGGGGGAGATGAATTTCTCTAAAGCTCAAAAACCTTTCACGCGCCTAAAATTCCCACAATTAATTTCAGACTCATTGGTTTTCACTTTTAGTTTTATTTTCCCCTCTGAGATTAGTTTTCACATGTTTTCATGGAGTATTCTGAACATACGGCATTCAGAAAATGATATATCTGTAACAACAGTTACAACATTCATAAAATGCTATAGCATTGAATCTGTAATTTTTGTTCCGCATTTCTAATAGCATTCCATAAAAGAACGCTATTACTAACAATCTGCTATAGCGTTCAGACCCGAACGCTATTAAAAATCTGCTATAGTAAGTCCTATTTGTTGTAGTGCGAGTAGAGATTACCCGAACACGATCCTCCTTCGAAAACGGCCTTCAATCCTCCTTCTCTCCCAAAGTTGCAATGGCACTCTTACCTCTTTTTCTCTCTATTTTCCTTAATGTTGTGTTGTGATTAGTGCTAGAAAAAACCATGTATAAACCCCCTAATCTGCAGCAAAACCTGGACCGTAGGATACGATCCAACGGTATAAAATATCCTGAAATCAGCCTCAGTCCGTCGATACAAAGTTCGGTCAGAACTCTGTGTTTTCGTGAAAGAATAGTTTTAGAACCAAGGGGCAGAGTTCGACCAGAACTCTGCCTCGGGCAGAGTTCGGCCAGAACACTGCATTCCCTGTTCCAGAAAGTACTATGGTAGCTCCCGAGCTTCTTCTTCGTCTCCGAATGGCCTCGTCACCTCCCCGAACATCTCTGACACACAGACAGCGCTTGTCGCACTCCGGGGTCTTCTTCACATAGGTTGGAAACCCCACCCACTCCAATATTTCTTCTCCTTCACAACTATGTGGAGGAGGTCATCATCCCGACGATTTGCCTGCAGAACTCAAACTTTTCCCTTGGTAGAATCTTGGTAAACATATCTGCTCCGTTATCATCTGTATGAACCTTCTTAAGCTCCGCGTCCTTCTTCTCAACCATATTCCATATCCAACGATACCGAGTCTTGATGTGCTTGGACCGGCTATGAAAGGTCTGATTCTTCACAAGGTGAATAGCACTCTGACTGTCGCAAAGCAAAATATACTGCTCTTTCTTCAGCCCTATTTACTTTAACAACTTTTTCATCTACAGCAACTCCTTGCAAGCCTCCGTCGTCGTAATGTACTCTGCCTCTGTCGTTGACAATGTAACACACTTCTACAACCGCGACTGCCACGATACCGCTCCTCCAACAAATATCATCACATAGCCCGAAGTCGATCGCCTCGTGTCTACATCTCCAGCCATATTAGCATCGGTATATCCAACCAGCTTTGGCTCGTCACCATCAAAAGAAAGTCTCCAATCGGCAGTGCCCTGAAGATATCGTAGAATCCACTTAACCGCACTCTAATGTACCCTTCCAGGATTTGAAAGATACCTGCTAACTGTGCCAACTGCATGAGCGATGTCTGGCCTCGTACACACCATAGCATACATAAGGCTTCCTACAGCTGAGGCATATGGAACCCGCTCCATATCTTCTTTTTTGTCCTCGGTAGATGGACACTGCTCCTCAGCGAGCTTAAAGTGGACCGCAAGGGGACAACTCACTTTCTTCGGCCAGTCCATCCCGAAATGCTGAAGTACCCGATGAATGTACTTCTTTTGGGACAAGTGTAGCAGCTTGGACTCTCTTTCTCGACGGATCTCCATCCCAAGAATAGTCTTTGCTACGTCCAAATCCTTCATAGAGAAGGCCGCGCCCAGTTGGCGCTTCAACTCCGCTATCCTAGTGGCATTCTGATCCACTAATAGCATGTCATCAGCATAGAGCAATAAAATGATGAAATCATCCTCGATAAAGTACCTCACAAATACACAATGGTTTGACGTCGTCCGTGCATAACCATGCTACCCCATAAACGACTCGAACTTCCTGTACCACTACCTCGGAGCCTGCTTCAGATTATACAAGCTCTTCCTCAACCGGTAGACCAAATATGACTTGCCCTTCTCACGGAATCCCTTTGGCTGCTCCATGTATAGCTCCTCCTCAAGATCACCGTAGAGGCATGTCGTCTTCATATCCATCTGTAACCTTCTTCCCAGAAATTTTTGAAATATTTTTTATTATTTATTTGATTCAAATGGTAATTTTTAGATTTTATAAATAATCATTTAGTTAATTATTACGGTAGATGACTTTAGCCATGGTTGAGTTTTGAAGTATAAGACGACTAGGAATCATGGCACGGATAATGCAGTGGCGTACTTTGATTAGTGTTTAACCATGGTAGGAGAATGCCGAGCCATAGGTGTGTCCTAACTAGAAAAACCAGGCCAAGTTATAACATGACCATTATAAATAAGTTTAATTAATTATTATTAGATTTATTGACTTTGCAGGAACCCGGTTGAACCAAATTAGTCCGTACTGGGCCGAACCAAATCCAAGCCCATGTAGGCATGTAGTGAGACCCAATACGGCCATGTAGGCATATTCTAGGTAGATGCAATATCTTTAGGAATTGACAATTAATTTCTAATAATTGTTATATATACATTATAAGTATTATTATTATTTTATGGCTTAATTGCTACTTGATACCCTCAACTATTACCATTTTTTAACTTGGTACCCTAAACTTTTTTTTGTAACAACTTGATACCCGAATATTATTTTGGACAAAAATGCCCCTACCCCTAACACCCCTCCCCCGTGCTAGCTTCGCCCCCCCCCCCTCTGCTAGCTCCGGCCGCAGCTCCCCCCCCACCCCCCTGCTCGCTTCAGGCCATCCCCCCTCTCGTTCCGGCCGTCCGCCCGCTCCCGCCTCTCCCCTAGGGCTCGGCAGCGGGAGGAGGGGGGCTAGGAAGGGGGGTGCGGAGCGGGAGGCGGGGGCAGGAGGTGGACCGAAAGTGAAGAGGGGGGGAGGTCGGCCGAAAGCGAGGAGGGGGGGTCGGCCGGAGCTAGCAGGGGGGTGGCCGGAGTGGGGGAGGGGGTGGAGGGAGGGAAGGGATAAGGGCATTTTGGGGTTTTTTAAAATATTAGGTATTAAGTTGAAAAAAAAATAGTTGAGGTATCAATCTGTTACAAAAAAAAGTTTAGGGTATCAACTTGAAAAAGTGTGATAGTTGAGGGTAGCAATTAGCAATTAAGCCTTATTTTATTAGTGTTTACACTATTTGTGTGATTTTCGGAAGCCAATAAAGAGTGTGCGTACTAGATTCACCAAACCTTACTACACTTGCTATTGGGTTATTTTTAGTTGTTATTGGGATTATTAGTATTATTAATAATATTGTTGTTGTATTAAAATAATTAGTTATTATTAAATGGTTGTTTTCTTCATCGTCAAATAGGTATTATTTATATTATATTGTTGTATAAACATATATTCAGAATTTATTAATGTATATACATACATACATGTTATATAAATATAGGTGTACATGTGTGTATGTGTATATATACATATATATAGAAGAATATGTGTATGTGTATATATATATATAGAAGAATATGTATATATATATATATATATATATATATATATATATATATATATATATATATATATATATAGTGTACATGTGTATATATATATAAATATATATGTAGGTGTATTTGTGCATGTGTAAAATATATATATATATATATATATATATATATTTGCATATGAATAATAAAACAAAACCCATGAAATAACTAAACACCCTCACAGCCCGCACAGGAAGCCGAGCCTATCGCTCAGGCCTGAGCCAACCCGAAAGCCCAAAAGCAAATACCCAACAACCCGAGCCCACCCGCAAACCCATACCCGAACACACAGCCAACCCGAGCGGATGACCTGCCGCTTATAACAGAGAAAAGAAGTTTGAAAAAGAAGAAAACACAAAAAACCCTAACGCAAGTTCACCCCAGCGCCGACCCCGGCCTTGGCGCAACCGCACGCCACCCTCGACGCCGCCGCAGGCCGGCAGACACGCGTACGCGCGCGCCTGGCGCAACAGAGAACAGAACACAGCGCTCAGGTACCCATTTTCTTCCTCGAATTCCTCCCTTAATAGTCGATCATTTTGCGAACCGTAAATTGTTACGGAGAACCTAGTTGACCCCTTCAATCCTGTTCATGTAGAATTAATTATACTGGACTATACCGATCAGAAGATCATAGCGAAAATCTCGAAAAACCTATTCTAAACAGGACATATAGGACAGTCCAACTACTCGAGTGAAAGGCAGATTGTAAACCAAACAAAAGAATTTTTCTAAAACTAATTATAGACAGTCCTAGCCAACCTATAAGACTCTGCGACCCAATTTACAGAACTCGATTTCATTGATACGCGTCAAGAAATCGGATCCCAGATATTGACAAAAATCCGTTTTCAAAATTGTAAAATTTCAATAAAACCCTTCGATACGACGTGCGTCCCGCCAATCCGGGCGACGTGGTCACGAATCGAAAGTATCGAAAGGTGAGTAATGGCTTCGTGGACGTGTGGGCCTTGACAGAATTCAAATTGGTCGCGTGTGCGCGACGAATTTGATGCGTATCCGTCAAAATTTATCGTATCGGCCTCTGTGCAAATTTCTCAATTACTTTGTACACGTTCGTCAGATCGAGACGAAACTTGTGCCAACAGGACCGTATCATTTTTTTGGCCCTGTATTCCAAGTTTGGTCCAATTCTGAGACAGTTGATCGGATCGCCGTTTCACGGGTCCCACGATCCGATTCAACGGATGATTTTGTGCACGGCCCACCGGAATCCAAAACTGGACATACCGTTGGGTTCATATCATCAAAACGAATATGTAGACATGTAGTTTGATGACTTTAGAGACCATAGACTTTGGCACATTTTTCGATGCAAAGCGGATCCAACGGCGGACACCGTTTTGGTCCCAAATTACCGTTTTGCCCCTGTATCCAGAATTCGACTTAAGAACAGGTAATCCTAGCTAATTTGACTATTCTAAAAATGTGGGCAATGTTTGTTTCAGCTTTCGGAGATAGTTGTGACATGTGGACTTATTTTGCTTACCGGTTGACGGTTTATTGTTGGCTCTTCGTGCTACCACCAGGCAAGATACCTTGCCTCCCTCTACAGTTCATTTTTATGCTTATAGTTCATCTGTTTTAGTATGTTATATCACTACCAAAATACAGTCAATTAGCAACGGCTGTTTAGCGACGAATTCGTTCATCGTAATTAGCGACGGATTTGCGACATATCACCGACGGAGTACGGACGATAAGCCAATATTTTTTTAATTTTATTTTAAAAGTGAGAAAAGGTCGTGAGTCCGTCACTAGGGCGTCGGAGATATAGCGACAGATTTTTAACCGTCGCTATGCAGTCGACTATTTGGCGAGAAATATTGGGAGAAGTGGCGGGACAAATTGCCGACTACGTAGCGACGGATAGTTCGTCGACAGTTTTCCAATATAGCGACGGCGTAGCGGCGGGTAATATCCATCGCTAGTCCGTCGCTAAATGTATGACACAGACTTAAATTGAAACGACGGGGGGAACTTTTTATTTCCCCCAAATTTTACTCTCTCTCCCCCACGGCTTCGGTGATCGGCGTCGGCGTCCTCTCCTCTCTCTCTCCCGAAGGTAATCCCCTCTCTCTCTCTCTCAATCTCTCTCTCTCTCTCGCGGTGGTCGGAGGGGCAGTGGGGGCGGCGAGGGCATCGTCGACTGGGGGCGGCGGGGGAGGCGTTGGCTGCGGGGGCGGGGGTGGCGGGGGCTGGAGGGCTGGTGGAGGAGGCGTTTGGCTGCGGGGAAGGGGGAGGCGAGGCTAGGGGGCGGAGGAGGCGGAGGTTGGGGGCTGGTGGGGCGGTGGAGGCGTTGGCTGCAGGGGCGGGGGAGGTAGGGGATGGGGGGCTGGTGGGGTGGAGGGTCGGACACGCTGCACACAGACCCGGCTATTTAGCGCTGCAACCCCGTGTTCTTTTCTACCTGGACACGACACCTCGACACACGATTTTTGGCGTGGAGGTAGGGGCAACGACTGACGTCGTGTCCCCAATGTTTGAGAAGAGATAGTATCGTGTCGAGGGGACACGAACGCGTGCATGACTCGAGGGACACGAACGTCGTGTTCTTTTCTCCCTGGACACGTCTGTGTCGTATTTGTTGGACACGAAATGACTCGAGGGACACGTGCACAAGTGTATCTAAGTTTACCAACCATTACATTGTGATTTTAACATGCATTTCCTAATCAATTCACATTCCTTTCTATTGTTCTGATACCACTGTATGTATCAGAGTTTTCAAACTGTTTTGAATGGTTAAATTCGATTTAGTTGTTAAATTTAACGGAACGATATCCTCTGATACACTATGCCGACGGTTTACCGACGAACTATCTGTCGCTAAGTGTCTTTACGATTCAATATTTATTACTTGAATTCGACAAAAGACCGTCGGCAAGTCGTTGCTAATGCAACGAATAGTGACGACGGAAAGCCGTTGCTATTCCGTCGCTTGACGACTACTTAGCGACGGATCTTTATTAGCGACGAGCTGATTGCCGACGAATTTTTTTGACCAATATCCGTCAGTGATCCGTCGCTAATACGTATTAGCGACGGATGGGCGACGGATCTGGCCGTCGCTAAAGCAACATATTTTGGTAGTATATTTAGTAACCTCAGTTGCTATAGATTTATTTGATACTATGTTTACTAGTTTATTGTCTTGCTTGTATAACAGTATTTCCTGACTTGATAGCGTAGTTACACCAGGCTTGATTCACATTATGGTTCATGCTAGAGTAGTCCTTATCTGTGTCTTGACTGAGTTGTACCGTGTCATTACTTGTATCTTGACTGAGTCGTGTCTACAAGTATGTGTGATTGAACTGTTATTCATGTATCGTTCCCACAACCTGCGAGTCCACACACGTGGCGAGGGTTGTTCGTTTGCACTTGCGAGTCCACACACGGGGCGAGGGTGACTTTTCTTGAAACTGACCTGCGAGTCCATATTCGGGACGAGGGTTGGTATTCCATTGATTTTTTGTTCTTCCAGCAGTTCATTTATGCATAGTTGATCCCGTATCCGTGTTCATAGTTACCTGTCAGTATCCACATGTCAGTCTCACGTCTAGTTCCTATTTATACCATGTTTATATTACTGCATGATTAAACTGTTAGATAGGCATATTTTTATGTATCTTGCTATGTCCCCTGAGGACCTGATGATCTCTTCAGGTAGCTGATTGCATTGAGTTAGTTAGCGGCTCATGATGGTAGTGATTACACCTGCAGGGGTATAGGTATTTGCTTGTGATATTTCTTTATTATCCTCTCGTACTTTATATTCCATGCCATGATATATTCTGCTTATTTTATAGACTCATATCATTCTTGGAGGTTAATCGGACAATATGCTAATGGGCTGCAGACCATGACCCATAGTTGTTCATTCTTGTCTTATATATTCTTGGAGATTGAGATACACTGTAGATTACCATATTAGCCATGATACTATGACCTTGACAGCTTATAAGTACTCGAGTCAGGCTGGAGTTCGCTCGATACGTAGCTGGCTTGCTCACGAGCTCGCGTCCGAAAACTGGGTGCGGGTCGTGACACCATCTGCTCGACCTCCAAGTTAAAACTGGCTGCCAATGCTAGCATCATCTGAATAGATGACTACCTGACGACTGGCGAAAAGATCTCATCATAATCCATGCATTTTTGCTGACAGTAGCCTTTAACTACCAGCCCCGCTTTGTATCGTGGGCGAGTAGCATCATCCGTCTGCTTCACTCTGAACACCCATCGATTCTTCAAATCCTTCTTGCCCTTTGGCAACCGCACCAGCTCGTAAGTAGAATTGGCCTATAAGAAACCCATCTTCTCCTGCATAGCCTGTATCCACTCTTGCCTGTATTCGTCTTCCATAGTCTCTTTAAACTTTTGGGCTCTCCCCCGTCAGTCAGTAGCACATACTAACCTGGTGAGTATTTCGTAGATGGTCGACGCTCTCTGTCACTCCTTCTTAATGGAACCACTGGTGCTGGCTGTATACCGACAGCCACTTCCCTTTCAGGAACTGCCTTCCCGGCATGCTCATCCGCCTGCGGGACACCCTGACCACCATCAGCAGGCTGATGATCAAGGTTGGGAGCAACTCCATGTACTGGCTCCTCCATAACTGGATCCTCTACGATGTCCTCTGGAAACTGCTCGAAGCAAAATGACTCTAACTCAGGCAATTCCTCAGCCTCAGAAGGCGTCTCAAAATCCTGAGTGATGATCATGGTCTGATCCTCGACGAATACCACGTCCCTGCTTCTGTAGAGCTTTCTTCCTATTGGGTCGTAGAGTCTATGCCAAACTCACCCCGACCGTAGCCGACAAAGACGCACCGCCTTGTCTTCGGCTCAAGTTTGGGCCTCTCGTCCTTCGGTACATGCACGAAGGCCTTACAACCAAACACTCGTAGGTGATTGTATGACGGCTCTTTTTCGTACCATATATTGTCAGGCACATCACCCTGCAAAGAAGCACTAGAAGATAAATTGATAACATAAGCAGCTGTGAGAAGAGCCTCACTATAATAACTGTCTGGCAAATTTGCTTCCGACAACAAACACCGTACCCTCTCCATCAGTACCATGTTCATGCGCTCCGCTACACCATTGAGCTGAGGTGTCTTGGGCGGAGTCTTCTGGTGTCGTATCTTTGCTCTCTGCAATAAGCATCAAAGGGACCAATGTATTCACCGCCGTTGTCGGACCGAACACACAATAACTTTTTATCCGTCTCTCTTTCAACAGAGGTATAAAAGTCTTTGAAAGTGGACATCACCTGATCCTTTGACTTTAAGGCAAATAGACCCAAACCTTCCTGGAATAGTCATCAATAAAAGTTACAAGTAAGAAGCACCACCAATAGATTTTACCTTCATAGGATCGCAGACATCCGAGTAAATCAACTCGAGCAACACCGGCTTCCTTGAACATGGATGACTTTGGAAAGACATCCTATTTTGCTTCCCAGCTAAGCAGTGCGTGCACTTCTCCAACTTTGTAGACTTGAGCCCTGGAACCACTTTACTGTTCACCAAATAACTCATCCCCTTCTCGCTGATACGGCCAAGACGTCTGTGCCACAACTCGGTAGACGCATCAGAAACTGCATTTACCTCCTGTGCCCCCTGTGCTCTTCCCTCAATATAGTAGAGACCGGACTTCTTGCTTCCTCTGGCAATCACCATCGAACCTCTGGAAAGCTTTCACTGACTATTCCCGAAGTGACTGAAGAATTCCTCGTCATCCAATCTTCCAACCGACACCAGGTTGAAACGGATATTAGGGACATGACGAACATCTTTGAGAATAAGAACTGCATCCGTCTTCGTCCTCAAATACACATCTCCAATGGCAACCGCCTTCGACACATCTCCATTGCCCATCTTCAACACTCCACAGTCACATGTCGTGTAAGTGACAAATAGTACCCTGTTGTGAGATAAGTGCACTAAAGCCCCTGAGTCCACCAGCCAAGAATTATTATCGTAGGCGAGGTTTATAATAACCTCATCACCTACGACGATCACATCGCCTCCATGTATTGAAGCCACCGATGTAGTGCTCTCATCTTGCTTTCCCTTGTCGCCCTTCTTCTCTCACTTTCAAGCAAAATAGTTCCGCTTGATGTGGCCCTTCTTGCGACAATGGTAACACTCTGAGTCCTCGTACCGGCCCTTGGACTTCTTCCTGCTCTTGTCTCTGCCACCACCTGGACATGTGCTTTTGCCCCTTTCGCGGCTCTCTGAAACTAGTACCTCTGAGTGGTGGAATGTGGATGAAGTGTCCTGAGAACGTCTCCGCATCTCTTTATTCAGTACCCCGCTCTTGGCAAACTCCAGACTGACCATGCCTTCTAGAGCAGAAGCGATCGTAGATACTCGTACGGTCTCCCACGAGTCTGGCAATGTACACAGCCGCCATAGTCCCCTAACATCGTCGTCGAACTTGACTCTCATCGAAGATAGCTGGTCAACCACGTCCTCAAAATAACTCAAGTAATCCGTAATAGATGTCCCATCTTTGTACCGCAGACCCATCATCGTCCGGATCAGAAACAACTTGTTTATCCCGGTCTTCTTTGCGTACAAAGATTCCAACTTATCCCAAACGTCTTCGTGTGCTCAATATTGACAACGTCGTTGTACACGTTCTCGTCAATGAACTGTCTGATATATCTGCACACCTGTATGTGCTTGAAATTTCAGTCCTCCTCGGTTTTATCAACTGGTCGCTCGGAAGCAAATACGGGCAGATGCAGCTTCTTGACGAACAACAAATCTTTCATCTTGCTCTGCCAATAATGATAGTTGGTGTCATTTAGGTTCATCATGCACACCGACTTCGTGTCCATCTCTCCTCTCTGGTTTTCCTGTCAACTCTTGACACCCTTCTGAATTCCAGAACCTGGCTCTACTACCACTTTGTTGGAAAGAAGCGCAGAAACCTTTCCCCAAACTAGAGAGTACCTGCGAGAGAACCGAACAGTACAACACATGAACCAAACACCAAACACAATCCATGCAGACACAAAAAAATTTTGACGTAAAAAACCCTTGCAAAAAAATACCCACGGGACGATCGGAGTCCAACCCTTGAGAAGCCTTCACTAATGAAATAAAGGAGTACACCCTCTACAAACTTCTCCCGATCCAATACGGATCCCCATAACACTTGAAAGCAAAATAATTGATTACAAGGATACGAAGAACAAATACGACGAGTAGAGATTACCCGAACACGATCCTCCTTCGAAAACGGCCTTCAATCCTCCTTCTTCTCTCCCAACGTTACAATAGAACTATTGTCTCTTTTTCTCTCTATTTTTCTCAATGTTATGTTGTGATTAGTGTAATGCCCCAGTCCCAAAATACGTAGGACTTGGAACGTAGACATGCCAGCTGTATTCATACGAAGTACACTCCAATATATGGAAACCTCGCATGAATACATAAGCTGTAAAATGCAGTAGAACCATAACTAATCTCATCCACACAAAATAATTGAATAAAAGATATCATATAATGATGATGAATCGTCTTGATATAATATTCTGGGCGGAGACAAATCCACTACCAACAAGTAAAAGAAAATACATGAGTAAAGAAATGAATTTTGGCGAGCGCAGCGAAGACGATCCAGGTGCAATCATCCTCGAAGAAATAGCGATGATCACGGCTAGAGCTAAAGCACCTACAAAACACAAGATCACACACACCTGGGGAGATAACCAGGTCCTCAGAGGGACGTAACAAGACACATAATATCATGCCATATAAACTGAATAAATACTGCTCAAATAAATAAGTCAATCGAATTATAACATGGTCCAATACACACCTATTGAACGAGCGTACCATCCCTCCAACCAAACAAGGACAGGAGATGGTAAACTAATTCACGGTGATGTATCTTTCCATGCTAATCCAATATATTATCCGGACCCCAACAAGGTTCAATACCTTCTCATCGAAGTAGTAAGCCACACCTACAACCAAACAAGGACAAGATGTGACGAACTAATCTGTGACAAGTTATTGTTCCAAGCCACGGTCAGATACAAGTATCCAAACCAAAAGTACTCGTACCTAACGGATAAAGGTGTCTAACCGTTCTAAGTGAAATGTAGTTAAGAACAATCCTTCCTACGCATGGGCCCTGGCTAAATAGGATCGGCATAGTCCCCCCTTGGGCGCAAGAGGCCCCATCAGTAAGAGCATGACGTTCCGCAGAATCGTCAGTGGCCGTCAGTAATCATGGATAATCTGACCCGCGTCTCCGGCGGAGCTCACGGGTTACAAAAGAAAAAGTGCATCGAAGCCCATACGCTAAGGAATCGTTCTCCCCGTCCAACGCCTACTGTGTTGTATCCACAACACAAAACCACTATAACTGCTAAGTCAAACTAGCATGCAATCTCTATTAGCGGTTATTCCTATAGCACGGCTTGTACGTGCTGGTGGCCAGCCAATCACGCACTTCCGTGTTCTACATGCGACACACAACTTCGTGGTATAACGTGTCAAGGCCATGAATGCAACACACAAGGTGGTCCCTTAAATCTAGGTTTAATGTGAGAAAAATAATACATAGCAGAAAATATAAATGAACAGTAAGTTCTAACAGGTTATGCCATGTATCACAGTTTATTTTGCATAAAGAAAATAAATAATGCATGAAATATGAGCTAAAATAAATAAACAGCAAATGGCAAGGTGTCTTGCATGGTAGTACGCCTGGTGTAGTGCAATAATCCAGGTGGCACGATCTGCGACTTTGGTACAACAACTATGCATGGTGACCTCTGGTGGTGGCACGGACAGTTCCATTGGGTCCAGAAGGGTCAAATTAGTTAGGTAGGCTTGAATTAGACGAAGGAAATGGAAATAATAGGACTGGTTATGGATAGAAGAAAATCAAAGAGATAATGGATAAGTATAATATATACGAATTTTAGAGAATATTCCTAAAACTAGTTTTTATTAGTCAAAATATTTATAAGGAAAATACAAAAAAAAACTAAAGTCAAGAAAAATCGTTTTCGGCAAAAACACTAAGTTCGTCAAAAAATTAGATATTAGATAGGAGCTATATTTTTATTAGTAAGAATAATATTTGATAAACACACAAAAATTTGGAAAACCGATTTAGACAAAAATTCTATGTTTTTCCTTTATTCAAAATATTCTAAATAGATATCTAATAGTCATAAAAAATCTTTTCTTATATTAAAGCTATAATTCAACTGGGTAGAAAATATTAGAATCATCAAAAAATAATACTCTAGTATAGTTCAAAAATATCTCGATGTATTAATATAAGTAAGCCAAACAATATACTTAATTAATATCAAAATAACTTTAATGATAATAGTAATATAGCATTTATAACCATACAATAGATTTTGTACATATAAATAATTAAAATAATAAAAATAACAATAATGAAAATAACAATAATAATAAATATAATAAATAATGATAATAATAATAATAATAATAATAATAATAATAACTAAAAACAATAATAAAAGAAAAGTAAATAAACAAATAAACGAAAAAAATAAAATTAATAAAAAAACAAGCTGGTTCTCCGTTCTCCTCTTTCGAGGAGAACAATAAAGGAACAAAGAAAAAAACTTTAGAGAAAGGGGGAGAGAGATGATGAAGGGAGGAGAGAGAAACGGAGAGGAGAGCAGAGCAGCGAGTGAGAGAGAGAATGGAGCCGGAGAAGAAGAAGAGGGAGCTCGGGGGTTTGGCGGTCCGGCGGTCGGGTTTCGCCGGGCGCCGCGCTGAGGAGGCGGAGAGGCTCGGGCGCCGGGGGTTCAGTGGAAGCGGCGGCGGGATCTTGGTGGTCCGGCGGGGAGAGATGGTCGGAGGAGGGTCGGAGACTAGTAGGAGAGAGGCGGCGGGAAGACGAGTGGCGGAGGGGGAGTTTGGCCACGCGACTCGCCGGCGAACGAGCGGCGGTGCGGCGCTCCAGGGGAGGCGGAGATGGGCGGCTAGGGCTTGACGGCCCGTCAGGCGGGCGGCTGAGGAGAGGGTTCGGGCGGTGCACGGGGGATTGGACACCGGCGATCGGACGCGGCGTCTGGGCGGAGGTGGCGCTCGCTCGGTCGCTGGCGCGGCGTCTCGCGGAGGAGCGGAGGGTTCGACGGCGAGGTTGGGGTCGGTCTCTGGTCGAGGATTTCTACGGCGTGGCGGAGGACGGCTCGCCGAGATAGAGGTAAGCTACGGTGGTGCTTCTAATTTCCTCTGAAGATTTTATGTGGTGGTTGTCGGCGGCCGGGATGGTTGTGGCAACGGCGGTGGTGGCCGCGGATGGTTGGTGGCGGTGGTGTTTTAATTTGGGTTTTCTATTTGTTTTGGGTTGCGGATGTGGCTGGGTTTTGGTCGGGCTCCGGCGGTTGGCCGGGGTATTGGGGCGGAGCATGTGACAAGCACGCGGCGGCAGCGTGGAGGTGGTTTTGCCGTGTTGACGGCCGAAATCTGTGGAGATGGTGGAGAGAGGTTGGTCGTGAGTGACGGTGGAGACGGAGGTGGTGATGGCAGTAACGGTGGACGGGCTAGAGGGATAGGGATAGGGTTAGGATTTTGTTGGTGTCGGGGTGTGTCTGACACGGAAAGATAATGTAATTGTAAATATGAAATAAGATGGGATGGGCACAGACACGATGCACGAACATTTGTGTGAAAATTTTGTGGAGGAATTTGTGGAGAGAAAAATAATGGAGGAGTACCTGCCTATTTATAGGATGTGGGAATTCCCAATTAGATAACAATTAGGAGTAGTTTAAACCCAATTAGAATATTCAATCTAATAATTTAAATCAATTCAAGAAATTCAAACCCAAATCAAATCCAATTCCAAATACAAATCAAATTTAAATCTAATTAAATTCTTGGTTTTAAAATAAAATCAATTTCAAATATAGATATTAAGTTAATCTATAAAAGTAAATCCAAAATTTAAATCAATATTTAAATGGCCACAATAACTTCCAAATATATTTTTCAAAATACCAATAATAATAATTTCGAAAATAATAAATATTTTTAAATATCTTTTCGAATAATAAAATATTAATATTAATAATTTCAAAAATAAAATAATATATAAATTTAATTTAATGTACCTCATATGCAAGGAATATAAAATAGTTTTTCTAAACTACCATCTAAAAATAAATAAATAAGTAATAAGATTTTGGTCATCTCAATACACAACTTTAAGAAAAATACAAATACAAATAATTATTTATATTATTTGAACGGTAAAAATAGAAAAAAAGTTTTTCAAAAAAATATGTACGCTCGCACATATTCGCACTCGACGAGCAAGAAAAATAAAATTTCGTGCGCGACGTACAATACGACTACGCGACGTATAATACAAAAAAAATTAAACCAGTACCAAATTTAATAAATTAAAAATAGTAGAAATTTAGGGGTTTTACAATTAGGGTTAGAAAAAATCATGTATAAACCCCCTAATCCGTAGCAAAACCTAAACCGTAGGATACGATCCAACGGCATAAAAATATCATGAAATCAGCCTCAGTCCGTCGACATAGAGTTCGGCCAGAACTATGTGTTTTCGTGACAGAATAGTTCTGGAACCAAGGGGGCAGAGTTCGGCCAGAACTCTGTCTCCCCTGTTCCAGAAAGTACTCTGGTAGCTGTAGGTCCTAAAAATCAAGTTGCACCCCTCAAAGAAGCAATAAAATTCAAATTGTACATCCTTCAAATGAACTGAGCAGGAGACAGATTGCATAACAACTCAACTGCGCAAGCTGAACTGCGCACCCATCCAAGCGCGCTAGCTGACGTGGCAACGTCATCATTACCTGACACAAAATCAGATCTTCTGACAACTGACAGTCCGAAGAACGAGGAAACTGTTCGTTTCTTGTGCCACGCCGCCATGACAGCTTTCTAGCGTGGTCCAGCTGCCAAAAGCCAGCGCAATATGACAGCTCAACCTCAGCGCAATCCGAGTCTTAGCGCAACCCATTGGAAGCGCAGTCTGATGCTAGCGCCGTTCAAGTGGCGCAATCCATCATGATAACTGACATTCTGTACGTGGTATACATGCCATCAATTGCTCACCACGTGGCAACCGTCTGTACAAGACCAAGCGCATTTTAATCAAACAATACCACGCGTCTCATATAGTTGGTCCACGATCGAGTAACTGCCAGCGCAGTTTGCTGCTTGCGCAGTCCAATGCCTGCATAATCCATCCTGCGCAATCCAGAAATAACTACTAATTAGTTATTTTTCAGAACTCTATAAATAGAGTTTCAAGTCCTTCATTATCAAGCCCAGATCAAAGAGAGAGACCACATCAGAGATCATTCAAGATCATCACCAGAGATCAGTAGTTCTTGCCAAAGTGCTGTTGTATTCTTCAGAGGCTACCGTCTTTAAAGTTCACATCGTCCAAGGGATAAAGCGATCGTCTTCAGATCGAATTCCTATAGTTGTACTTTCCCAAAATTCAATTGTAATCTTCTTACAAAGTTTGTGAAATAAAGAACACTTTTGTTTTTACAAACAAAATGGTGACTCTGCTGGGGACGACTTTCTCCTCCGACGAGGAAGTGACAACTCAATGTGACGTTGCGTCTATCGGAAAGACGCAGAAGACGCTGGTTGTAAAGGTCAACCAGACGGCCTACGAGGCGATGATCAACTCCGGGACTACTCGTCGCACTGCGACTTCTGCCAACAGCAAAGTATGTTCAGTGTGGACTCCAAAGTCCTCTGCACAATCCTCTGCGCAATATTCTGCGCAGTCTGCTGTCTCTGCTTCCAAAACTGTCGCGCAGTCTGCTGCCTCTAATGTCCATGCGCAATATACTGCTCCTCTTGCCAGTGCACAAACCACTTCCTATGCTGCTCTGGCAAAGTGCAAGACTCCTCTTCCCCTGGCGCAGTTGGCTACAACTCTTCCTGCGCAGTCCACCAGTCCATCAACCAGAAAGCAACTCAAGCACTCTGAAGTCAAGACTCCGGCTGCGCAAGCTACAGTGTCTGTGGTCAAAAGGCCATCTGTCAAAGTTTCTCATGCGCAACCAGCCAATGCGCCTACTGCCACTTCAACCCCTACGCAAACTGTACCAGCACAGTCTAAGAGGGATAGCCTTTTGGCTAATCTCCCTTCCTCTCACAACAAGGGAAAAAACTCTGCTCCTCTTTCCAAGCACCCTGTTGCTCCAGCACAATCCACTGGGGGTAGTCTGTTGACTGTTCCTCTCCTCCTCAGAACAAAGGAAAAGGTCTGTTGGTCTTTTCTCAAACTTTCTCGTTCCATGACTTGGAAGACAATGGAGGCAAACGCTCTTTAGCTAACCCTTCTTCACAAAACAAGGAAAAAGGTCCTTTGGTCTTTTCTCAGTCTTCCTCGATTTTTACCGTAGAAGATCAATCTGAACGTGCCTAGGCACCAATCAGTACAAGAACTCTCTCAAACAAGAGTTCTTCTTCCCTCCTTGCCAAAGGAAAGTGTACTGATCAAAGAGGTATTTTGCCTACTCCGGTAGCAGAATTCCAAGATCTCCCAACTCTCAGGATATCCCGCTCAAAATAGGGAAAATTACTGGTGTCTCAGACAGAAACCCCTGGGGGTGAATTTGCTGATCTAAGGACTTATCTCAATAGACCAGCTTCTATGAAACGCAAACAGCCAATACCGAAGATCAACCAGCATCAGAGGCAAACTTCCAAGATGAAGAATCTTGACACCTATGCTATTGAAATGAGTACTTCTCTATATACTCATGGGATAAAATATTTGAAGAACCGGAACCATGTTCTGAATATGGTCAAAGAACATATCCCTCAGACTTCTTCTCGTCCCGTCATTGTTCCTGATCTCCGAGAACACCTCAAGCAAAAATGGGACAACATCTCAACACCTCCAGTTCAACCACTTGGACACCATTGTAATCACAAGGTTGTCATCAAGTGTTGTTGTCAGACAACAAAATGATCTGTCTTCGATCGTTTGAATTTTACAACATCTGAACCAATGTCAGAAGATGAAGACGAAGTGTTGTACGCTTCCGTCAACATAACTTCTCGAGACACTGGGGGTAGAAAGTGCTCCAAACACGGCAAGCCCCGCAAGCCCAGCCAGCAGTATTTAGATTTATTCTAAGAATCTTATGAAGGAGTATTTCGATATACCAGATCCCGAAGCCGATATACAATCGGTCAAAAGAATCTTCTCCAAGATCCTTCCGGTCATCTCCCTCTTTCTCACTCAGGAGATGATTCTTTCTCTGATTATGATGTATACAGCGAAAGTTCTGAACAGACAGTGTCCTCCACTGTACCTAGAGAAGTGACAGCTTATGTTGTCACTGAAGACCCAGATGCTTCTATTTTAGCTAGTCAAGAACAACGAATAGATGCGCTAGAAGACAAGTTGAAGACCATGGCTGAAATGGTTGCAAGTATGCATTCTATCATCGTGGCCCAACATACAGTACCACTGACTGTACCTGCTGTAAATTCTGAGATCATAGCATCGTTGGTGCCTGTCAATGCAGGGCTGGGGGTAGTATCTCCTCAAGTACCTCATGTACAGATTCAACCTACACCCAGTCAGTCAGGTGCTGGGGGTAGTGCTTACTATGCTGTTCCTTCCCCTAATACTCTAATTCAGCCTGCTCCTTCTTCATCATCGGAGGATGCTAATGAAGCTGTCAAACTCTTGCGCACTCAATTCGAGGCTTTCAAAGAGAAGGATAACTTACAGAGGTTGGGGATCAAACAACCCTACCCAATTGAATGGAAGAAAGTCCCATTTTCTCCTAAGTACAAGATTCTAACAATCACCCTGTTTGATGGCAGCACTTCTCCTAGTCAGTTCATTAACCACTTTGAGGTAATGACTGTCCAACTTCAGCCAAATGATGCTCTTCTTACCAGGGTATTCGTCGGCTGTTTAGTTGGTGTAGCATACGATTGGTACATGAGCTTGCCCGATGGCTGTATTACCTCTTTCTCGGGTTTCAAACAGATCTCTTGGAACGATTCTATGAGGGGATCAACGACATGACCATGTCAGCCCTTAATAAAATCAAACAAAGACATAATGAAATTGCTGAGAGTTTTATTGAAAGGTTCCACCGAGCAGCTTTAAAAATGCCTCCTGGAACTCCGGCCTGTAGGTCCTAAAAAATTAAGTTGCACCTATCAACAAAGTCAGAAAATCAAGAAATATAACTTTCAAGTGAACTGTGCAGACATCAGATTGTGCATCATTCCGATTGTGCACACCAGACTGCACACACTTTCAACTGCGCAGGCTGATGTGGCAATGTCATCATTATCTGACAAAATCAAATCTTCTGACAGCTGGCAGCACAGAGAACGAGGCGACTGTTTGTTTAATCGTGTAGTACGGCGCTCGAGGACAGCTGGCAGCGCAATCGGCCAGCCTATCTGATGCGCAATCTATATTGGCGCAATCCATGCCTGCGCAGTCCATACCTGCGCAATCTGAAGCCAGCGTAATTCAGGTTGCGCGCTCTATCAAACATAACTGACAAAATACACGTGGCATTCATGCCATCAATTGCTCATTACGTGGCAACCGTCTATGCACGATCATGCACATTTTAATCAAATGATGCCATGTGTCCAAGATAGTTAGCCCATGATCAGACAACTGCCTGAACAGTCCACTGTTGTGCAATCCAGTTCATGCGCAATCCATCATGCGCAGTCTAGAAAAACTAAAAGTTAGTTATTTCCAGAACTCTATAAATAGAGTTTCAAGTCTCCATTCAAGGGGATCACAGATCAGAAATCAGAGATCAGATAGAGAGATCAGACATAAAAGTTCAGAGAGTTCAGGAGTTCTTGCCCAAGTGCTGCTGCATTCTTCCGAGGCTTTTGCCTTCAATTCTCCGAGGCTTTTGCCTTCAAGTCAACTTCAGAGGCTACCGTCTTCAAACTTCATATCGTCCAAGGGATAAAGCAATCGTTTTCTAGATTGGATTCCTACAGTTGTACTTTTCCAGAATTTTTGTAATCTTTACAAAGTTTGTATCAATAAAGTTCTTACTTTTATTTTTGCAAACAAAATGGCGACTCTGCTGGGGACGACTTTCTCCTCCGACGAGGAAGTGACAACTCAATGTGACGTAGAGTCTATCGGGAAGACGCAAAAGACTCTGGTTGTGAAGGTCAACCAGATAGCCGATGAAGCCATGATTAACTCTAAGACCACTCCTCGCACTGCAACTACTTTTGCCACGAGCAAAGTGTGCCCAGTGTGGGTCTCCAAGACTGCTGCGCAGACCATTAACTCTGCCAGCAAGACTACTGCGCAGTCTGCCAAGAAGCCTGCTGCGCAATCTACTACACAGTCTACAGTTGCTGCCACTAAGACTGTTGTACAATCTGTCTCAACTACTCATGCGCAAGCTGCTGCTGTTAGTGCACAGAAGACTCCCTATGCCGCCTTGTCAAAGTATAAGACTCCTCTGCCTCTGGCGCAGTTGGCTGCCCATCTTCCTGCGTAAACCAATACTCCAGTAACTAGAGTGCATCCTAAACATTCTGTGACCAGAACTCCTGATGTGCAAACCACAGTGTCTGTGGCCAGAACCAGAAAGTTCTTTGTTAAGGACTCTTCTGCGCAACCTGCCAGTGCGCCATCCACCCATGCGCAAGCCATGTCTGCGCAATCCAAGAGAGACAGCCCTTTGGCTAATCTCTCTTCTTCTCACAACAAGGAGAAAAGCTCTACTTCTCTCCAGCACCCTGCTGCTCCTGTGCAATCCACTGGGGGTAGTCTTTTGGCTATTCCTCCTCCCCACAACAAAGGAAAAGGCCCTTTGGTCTTTTCTCAAACTTCCTTGTCCCATGACTTGGAAGGCAACAGAGGGAAACGTACTTTAACTAACCCTTCTTTCCAAAACAAAGGAAACGCACTTTAGCTAACCCTTCTTTCCAAAACAAAAGAAAAGGCCCTTTGGACTTTTCTCAATCTTCTTCGGTTTTTACCGTTGAAGATCAATCTGAATGTGCTCCAGCATCAGTCAGTACAAGGACCCTTTCTCACAAGGATTCTCCTTCTTTCCTTGCCAAAGGGAAGTGTGCTGATCAGAGTGGTATTCTGCCTACTCCGGTAGCAGAGTTCCAAGTTCTTCCAACCCTCAAGATCTCCCGTTCAAGACAGGGAAAATTGTTGGTGTCTCAAACAGAAACCCCTAGGATGAGTTTGCAGATCTAAGAACTTATCTCAACATGCCAACTTCGGTGAAACGTAAACAGCTAATGCCGAATACCAAACATCATCAGAAGCAGACTTCCAGGATCAAGAATCCAGACACCTATGCCAATGAAATGAGCACTTCCCTGTACACTCAAGGGACAAAACATTTGAAGAACCAGAACCATGTTCCGAATGTTATTAAAGAACATATCCCTCGAACTTTTCCTCGTCCCGTTGATGTTCCTGATCTCCGAGAACACCTCAAACAAAGGTGGGACAACACTTCAATACTTCCAATTCAACCAAGTGATCATCATCATTGTAATCATAAGGTTGTTATCAAGTGTTGTTGTCAAACAACTAGACGATCTGTCTTCGATCGTTTGAACTTTTCTAACTCTGAATCTATGTCGGAAGATGAAGATGAAGTTCTGTACGCTTTCGTCAACATGACTTCCAGAGACACTGGGGGTAGGAAGTGCTCTAAGCACGGGAAGCCTCGCAAGCCAAGCCAACGGTATTTGGATTTACTCCAAGAATCCTCTGAAGAAGTTCCAACATACCAGATCCCGAAGCCGAGACACAATCGGTCAAAGGAATCTTCAAGATCCTTCTGAACGTCTTCTTCCTTCTCACTCAGGAGATGATTCTTTCTCTGACTATGATGCATACAGCGAAAGCTCAGAACAGACAGTATCTTCCACTGTACCCAGAGAAGTGACAGCTTACGTTGTCAATGAAGATCCTGATGCTTCCAGTTCAGCTAGTCAAGGACAAAGAATAGCTGCACTAGAAGATAAATTAAAAATAATGGCGGAAATGGTCGCAAGTATGCATTCCATCATTGTGGCTTAGCACACAGTACCACTGACAGTACCGCCTACAAATCCCGAAATCATAGCATCGTCGGTGCCTGCTAATGCAGGGCTGGGGGTAGCATCTCTTCCAGTACCTCCTGTACAAGTCCAACCTACACCTAGTCAATCAGGTGCTGGGGGTAGTACTTATCATGCTGTTCCTCCTCCTAACACTGTGGTTCAACCTGCTCCTTCTACATCAGCGGAAGATGCCAATGAAGCTGTGAAGCTCCTGCGAACTCAGTTCGAAGCTTTCAAGGAGAAGGATAACTTGCAAAGATTGGGGATCAAGCAATCTTACCCAGTTGAATGGAAGAAAGTCTCGTTTCCTCTAAAGTACAAGATTCCAACTATCTCGTTGTTTGATGGCAGCACATCTTTCAGTCAGTTCATCAACCACTTTGAGGTTATGACTGTTCAACTTCAACCAAATGACACTCTTCTTACCAGAGTATTCGTCGACTGTTTAGCTGGCATAGCATACGATTGGTATAAAAGTTTGCCCGATGGTTGTATCATCTCCTTCTCTGGCTTAAAGCAAATCTTCTTGGAACGATTTTACGAAGGGATCAATGACATGACTATGTCAGCCCTCAATAAAATCAAACAAAGGCATAATGAAACTGCTGAAAGTTTAATAGAAATATTTCGTCGAGAAGCCTTGAAAATGCCACCGGGAACTCCGGCTGCTGTCACCATAGACACCTGCAAGGCAAATCTATTGCCCATCATTAGCATGTGGACGGGGTCTACTCAATTCCAAGACTGGCCATCTGTCATTGTCAATGCTAAAGCAGCTGAAGTTAGCGCCGACAAATTCAAGCAGCTAGGGGTACAAATGTCTAACCCCGACCGGGATGAACATCAAACATCAGGTGGTGGCAATCGCCAGAACAACCGCAAACCAAAAGAAACTTTGAACATCAATTTGAACAAGAACAAAGAATCTCTGGCAGTTAACGTAGCTCCTCCTACGTCCACTTCTGCCCCTTCAGCACCTCCACCGAGAGAACCTCGTCCTAAAGTAGAGTATTCCTTTGACGAGAATGACACTGCTAGCATCTTTGATTGCTTAATCAAAAGCAATAAGATCCAACTTCTAGATCCAAAGAAGCCTGATGAAGTCGGTAAGACTGATCATCCCAAGTACTGTGTCTATCACAGGTTCATCGGGCATCCCACTCGAGCATGTTAGGTGCTCAAAGGCAAAATTCAGGAGCTGGTCAATGCTGGCGTCGTCACTCTGCAACAAGATGAGAAGACTGTTACTGCAAAGATGGTATCAGTTCAGTTCGGTGACTTCCCGCCCCAGATGGTGCAGCATGGCGTCATTCCTATCCCCAAAGCTACTCTTGAGATTGAGAATCTTTCTCTTCCACGAAGTGAAGATCTCGTCCCCTTGTCTCTTGACAATGACGAGATTATGTGGATTCATCCGGATCTTGCTTCAGAGTTCGAACTTCCCTCTTCCTCCAAGAAGAAAGACCGCTCTAAGGGAAAGACAAAGATTTGCAATATGGTATCTTTTGACCCCATAGTTGATGAAGAAATCCTATTGGGCACTAGGTCAGGGAAAACTTATCTAAAGACTATCCTGAAGCCCAAGAGAATCCTGCTTCTTCCTCTGAACCTGCTCCAATGCAGCCTGCTTCTACTGAGGATATTCCTACTGCTTCCTCACCGGTGGTGATACCCATTCCTCCCAAGCCGACGGTCGCTGACAAAGGCAAACAGCAAGTCCGCTTCGATAAACCTTTAAAGAAGACATCTCCTTCTGGACTTGAAAAGCCTTACAACTTCGATATTTTGGCTCAGTTAGCCAATACACCAGCCCGGTTGTCAATTTTTGAGCTCTTGCGCCTCTCTAAAGAGACTCGAAAAACTCTGAGTGAGGCTCTCATACAAGCTGAAACTTGTCTTGCCCTGCTAAAGAAGCCAGAAGCAGAGCCTGTCTCTTGCCTCCATTGTCAGAGCGTGTTGGAATTAATTCTAAACATAACTTTCACTCAAGATGACTTGTTGATGGAAGACAACAGGCATGACCGTCCTCTCTACTATACAGGATATGTCGACTCGATGAAAGTCGATCGTATTCTGATAGACCCAGGGTCTGTCCTTAGTATCATGCCGAAAATAATATTGGATGCGTTGAAGATCCCTGTACATAGTCTCTCCAGTACAATCACCACCATCCTTGGATTCAATTAAGGGTGGAGTGAACCTCTGGGCAAGATTCGTCTAAAACTCCAAATAGGCAATCTTCGCACAAAGGTGACCTTCTATATCATCGACAATCATGGTTGTTCTTATAATGCTTTATTGGGGAGACCATTCCTACATGAACACAACATTGTTCCATCAACTCTTCATCAATGTTTCAAATATGTTGATGACAATAGAGAAGTTCAGAAGGAAGTTGCTGATCTCTATCCTTTCAAAGGCGTTGAAGCATGCTGTAACGACGCTCGCATGTACAAGGATGAATTCATGAAGGTTGTCTTGTCTCTGGATACTGAAGAAGAATCAGAAGCAGTGCCCAAAGATACCCTTATCATACCTGTCAAAGGGCGTGTTTCTCGTCCTCAATCTTCCAAGCCACTGGCTATTCACTTGCCAGTTCAGAAGAAACCAACTGATGATGGTCATGATCAAAGGGAGCTCACCTCTTCTGAGCCGCTTGTTATTGACTTATGTCGTAACAAGGACAAAAAGCAGCTCACTTCTTCTGAGCCACTTGTTATAGATCTACCTCATAACAAGAAAAAAAGGGAGCTCACCTCCTCTGAGCCGCTTGTTATCGACCTCCGTCGTAACAAAGCTAATCCTCCTCCACGTTCTTCTTTTCCCCCTCTTGTAATCAATCTGACCAAGCCTGCTAAGGCTAAAGGTCCTGTTGTAAATACCAATGTACAAATCAATGAAAAAGCATCTACTTTCCAGTATACTGATGTCATTTATCATACTAAATGCTACTTGGATATGTTAGATAGCTTTCAGTCATTTACAATGGGAGTTGTACAATCTTTTCAAACTGAAGTCTCTTTTGAACACCCAGATGATTCATACCGAATTGTTCCTACTCGAAAGAAAGGCGAAAGTTCAATACTTTTTAGTAAAGGACCGGAACAACAATTCAGCTATACGAATGATAGCAAAGTTAACGACACAGGACATCTTCAACTCCGTCGTTACAGTCAACAATCAAAAGATATCATCCGAAAGATGGGTTACGACTTCAAGAGCGGCCTCAACTACGGTAAAGGACGGAGAACTCCTATCCGTACGACTGTGCCGAAAGGAAAGTCAGAGATGTACTACAGCAGGACCAAAAGAGGTCTTGGATATGCTTCTCCTCCAATGTTATCCCCAGCAGTTTCTGAATCCGATAGTGAAGAACGTTCTAACTCTTCTGATTCCAGATCGTGGGATTCTGACACCAGCATTGGTCAAGTTCATCGGCTGACTGTGTCTTCTAACATGGTCTCCGCCGAACTTCCAGAAGGCTATGACGAGGATCTTGAAGAAAACCCTGAAACAGATCCTTGGGCTCAACGAATGGATACCCAATGGGAACTCCGATTCGAACAAAGAGAACCTCCTACCGAAGATCAATTAGTTAAAATTGATGTAGGAGAGAACGGGTCACCTCGTCCAATATTCATCAGCAAGAACCTTCCAGAAGAGGATAAACAAGAATTAATTCCTTTGATTAAAGAATATATTGATGTCTTTGCTTGGAGTTATGAAGACATGCCAGGACTGGATCCTAAAGTTGCTACTCACAAATTGAACATTCTGCCGAATGCAAAACCGGTCAAACAATAACAACGGCGTTTCAAACCAGAAATGATAGACGCAATCGACGATGAAGTCAAGAAGCTCATCGCTTGTGGCTTTATTCGAGAAGAGCAGCATCCTGATTGGGTAGCCAATGTCGTCCCAGTTCTAAAGAAAACCGGCAAAGTTCGAGTTTGTATCGACTTCCGGGATCTTAATGAAGCATGTCCAAAAGATGAATTTCCTTTCCCTATCACGGACGTCATGATTGACAACACGTGTGGATTCGAAAGAATATCTTTTATGGACGGATTCTCCGGATACAATCAAATTCGGATGAATCCTGAAGATGAAAAGCATACTTCTTTCCGCACTCCTCGCGGAGTCTACTGCTATACTGTCATGCCATTTGGCCTCAAGAATGCTGGTGCAACATGCCAACGAGCCATGAGTACCATCTTTCGAGATCATCTGCGCAAGACTGTCGAATGCTACGTCGATAATATTGCTGTCAAAAGTCGTCTAAAGGAAGATCACATCAAAGACTTGAGAACTATCTTCAATCTCATGCGCCAACATCAACTCAAAATGAATCCCACCAAGTCATTCTTGGGTGTCTCTAGTGGCAAATTTCTCGGCTTCGTCATTACCTCTAAGGGTGTACACGTGGATCCCGAGAAGATCAAAGCCATTCAAGAGATGCGTCCTCCACGCAACCTAAAAGATCTACGAAAATTCTAAGGTCGACTTGCGTACATCAGAAGATTTATTTCGAATCTGTCTGGACGCTACAGACCATTCACTCAACTCATGAAGAAGGGTTTTTCTTTTATTTGGATTAAAGAATGTTAACGAGCATTTGACGACATCAAACGGTATCTCATGAATCTACCAGTCTTAGTGCCACCAATCTCTGGCATACCATTCTTAATGTATGTCCGTGCTATGGATCATTCATTGGGTGCTTTACTTGCCCAAAAGAACAAAGAAGGCCATGAACAAGCTATTTACTATCTCAGTCGTACTATGATTGGTGCTGAACACCGTTATAGTCCGATTGAAAAAGAATGCCTAGCTCTCATGTTTGCTGTTCAAAAGACTCGGCATTATATCATTGGCCAAACTATTCATGTCATATCCCGAGTTAATCCTCTTTGGGTACTGATGAAGAAACCCAGCACACTCAATTCTCGACTGGCTACATGGGCCATTCTGCTAGCCCAATATGACATGGTATATGTTCCTCAAAAGTCTGTCAAAGGTCAAGCACTGGCAGATTTCTTAGTAGCCCATCATGTTCCAGAGACATCTAGACTCTATGATAAAATTCCAGATGAGACATTGGAATCTAATACAGTCTCCAAAGAATTTCCTACTTGGCGTCTATTCTTTGACGGAGCATCCAGAATCGGACCCAATGGTGCCATTGTCGCAAGAGTTAGAGTTGTCCTTATTTTTTCGGACGGATCAACTATCCAAAGAGCATACTCCCTAGATGAGGCTTGCTCCAACAACGTGGCAGAGTACAATGCTCTACTCATTGGCCTCCAGCTAGCCAAATAACTCGACATCGAGTATCTTGAAGTCTATGGCGATTCCAAGTTGGTTGTTAATCAAGTTAGAGGAACCTATGAAGTTCATCATCAAGATCTAGTGCCTTATCATGAAGCAGCAATCAACATGGCTACGTCATTCAAAGTCTTCTTCATAGACTATGTTCGGCGAGCTTGTAATACTGAAGCAGATGCTTTGGCCAATCTTGCAGCAGTCTTAGCCATCCCTATCAAAAGACAACAAGTGGTGGTCATCTCTAATCGAGAATTATTATGTATCGAAAATAATCGTAATATTGAATTCAGTAACTTCACTGAAGTCAATGTTATCAGTGAAGATTGGAGAACTCCTTTCATCGACTTCGTAGTCCATGACATACTCCCTAAAGATCCAAAAGAAGCTACGAGTATTCATCGACGATCTCTACGATTCTACTACAACCAAACCACCAAGACTCTCTATCGACGGACTTACGACGGTCTTCTTCTACGTTGTTTAGCTGATGATGAAGCAAAGCAAGTATTACGTGAAGCTCATGACAGTGTCTGCGGAGCACATCAACCCGATCCTAAACTACAGGATCGTATCCGACGTATGGGTTACTACTGGCCCTCTATGGTATCAGATGCCATTGAATATGCAAGAAAATGTCGAGCTTGTCAAATCCATACAAATTTTATTCATCAACCTTCAAAATTTCTGCATCCGACGGCCGCTTCCTGGCCTTTCAAAGCTTGGGGCATGGACATCATAAGACCCATCAATCCTCCTTCATCTAGAGGACATCGGTTCATACTAGCAATAACTGACTATTTCTCTAAGTGGGCTGAAACTATACCTTTGGTTGAAGTCGAGACCAGCAGTGTCATTAACTTCGTTAAACACCATGTTATCTATCGATTTGGTGTACCTCGAAGAATCATCCACGACAACGGACCTCAATTTATCAGCCAGAAGTTCATAAGATTCTGTAATGATCATCGAATTGACAATGTCGCTTCGACAGCCTATAATCCAGCTGCTAATGGTTTGGCCGAAGCCATCAACAAAACTATTATCAAGCTCCTCAAGAAGTTTGTATCTACTAACAAACGGAACTGGAGTGAAAAGCTTGGCGAATGTTTATGGGCCTATCGTACTACGGTCCGCAATCCCACAGGCTTTACACCTTTCTCTCTGGTGTACGGTTGTGAAGCTGTTCTACCTCTAGAACTTCAAATCCCGTCTTTAAGGATTGTAATTGCTAACGAGCTTACTACAGAGAACAACGATCTTCTACGACTTCAAGAATTGGAGGCACTCGATAAGAAATGGTTAATGGCTCAGCAACATATTGAGTTATACCAAGCCCGCATCTCGAAGACTTTCAACCACAAAGTTAAAGTCAGAGCCTTTCAGCAAGAAGAACTTGTTCTAACGGTCAGACGTCCTATGACTATGACTCACATGAGCAAAGGCAAATTCGATGCGAAGGGGGAAGGACCTTATATTGTCAGTAAAGTCTTTTCAAATGGAGCGTATCAACTTGCAGAATTAGATGGTCGAGTTGCAATGATGCCTATCAATGGCAAATTTCTCAAGAAATACTATGTATAAATGTAACATAAATTTATGTAAATATGATCAGACAATTCATAAATAAAGTTTGATTTTTATTTAATCATAAATGATGTTACATGATATCAAGGAAGATCACTGTTATCCTTATCGACATTAGGACGGGGACCACTGCTGTCCTTATCAAAGACATAATCAGCAAAAGAGCTGAGAACATCTTTGCTGGAACCCACGAGGAACTTGCAGGCAGCCATCCTCATGGCCTCTTCCTCTTCAGTCTTTCCTGGTTCAAGTAGGAAGTCCAGGATATCTTGCGGTGGTTTGGGTGCAAACGAACCTTCGCCTGCCTCTGCCTGCTTTGGCTGGACCAGTTCGGCCGGATGTTCTTCAATGCCCGCTTCAACCTTTGGGGTGACTTCAACTTTCTTGGATGCATCTCCGGACGACATCTTCTTGTTAAAAAGTAAAAATAATCATTCCTTTCAGATTTCTGTTCTATTTATAGACAGAGATTCTCAAAATAATGAAACATCACATTCATCAGACGGTTCATCTGTTCATTTATTATCACCCGACGGTTCATCCGTTCACATTCATCCGACGGTTCGCCCGTTCATTCACATTCATCAGGCGGTTCGTTCGTTCATTCATCATCACCTGACGGTTCATCCGTTCATTAATATCAGACGGTTCATCCGTTCATTCACATTCATCAGACGGTTCGTCCGTTCATTCACATCCATCTGACGGTTCGCCCGTTCATTTATTATCACCCGACGGTTCATCCGTTCACATTCATCCGACGGTTCGCCCGTTTATTTACATCCATCTGACGGTTCGCCCGTTCATTCATTATCACTTGACGGTTCATCCGTTCATCATCATCCGACGGTTTATCCGTTCATTATGACGATTCATTTTTGTTCATTTTCATCCACATCAGTAATTTATCATCCTTAATTAAGTTCTCTATTGAAATAATTATAATCAACAAATTATATTCTGCCACGTCCATATTACCTCTGAGCAGATATAATGAATATAATTATTTTCTACAAAATCATCAAGAAATATATCATGTCCTGCACCTCTGAATATATTTTCTATCCCTATTATTTATATCTGAATAAGATATGCAAGAAATGATAGAGCCACAACAAAATGTCTTTTATTGATCAAAATTTAAGACATACATAGCATAAAGAAAGATAAGAAGATACAAGAAGTTCTTTCTATTAAGACGGAGGCATTATCAGATTAGCAATTTGCTGCTTCAGAATCTGCAACCGTTCTTCACGAGATGCCATCACTCTCCTTCTGGCTTCTACCATCCTAGATTCTTCATTAAAAATGGGCATGGATACCATTCGGCGAGTGATTTCAGCATCATGAGTTGCTACATACTCGTTTCTTTCCTGAGTTAGAGCATCAATTTGTTGGACTGCAGTCTGATGCTCTGTAACTTCATTTTCCAGCTCCTCTTCGAGACGAGCAATCTCTGCTCTCAGCTCGGCAATCCTTCTCTCTCTCTTCTCAGCAGTTGAGATCACCGATTCTAACTTGGAATTATATTCAGCAGATTTAGTAGTATAGGCATCCAAGAGGTTCTGGAGATTCACTCTTTCAATTGCAGCTGCCTGAGCCATTTGTTCAAATTTTTGCCTGCACTAAAGGTTCCACTTCCCCTTTGTTGAGATCTTTATAGTTCTTTATGGAGATTTCCAGCTCATTCAATATATGGTCAAGGAAAGTGGCCTGAGCCTCATCATCTTGCTCCCGGATGGCCTTCACCAAGAAGAAGGTTGGACCTCTAACCATATAAAAATTAGCGTCTTCTTTGTCCATCATTCTATTGATCAGAGGTCCCAAGGACTCGAAGAAGCATTTGGTGAATGATTGGATAACAAGCTGATTAGTCGCCAGAGCACCAGGAGTCGCAGCTACTCCTGTTGATGACGAAGCAGCAGAACGCTCAACTTTTCGTATCTGAACAGCAGGCTCTTTGAATAAGGCAACCAAAGTGGAGCTGGTTGCTCCTCCTGGTTGTTCCTCTACAAAATCAAATACTGTCATTTTGCCTGTCATTGGCTATTGATAAAGATAATCGAAAGTGAAACAGTCTTACCATGAGTGGATCCAGCAATAAGCCTATCATCTGCAGGAACAGACTTTAGCTGAGCAGAAGTAGCTTCAGACGCTACGGCCTGGCTACTTCCTGCTTCAGAGCCACAAGATAAATGGCGGCTGCTACTGGCAATTGTCGTTGCCAGTACTATGTCCATGCATGTTGGAAGAGCAGAAGAGGATCCAGGTTCTGTATAGATAAAAGTAAAGATGTTAGCTATCAAGCTATTTGTTAAAAGAAGATCGCTAATTTCATTACAATACCTTCGGGAGCAGCAACTGGAGTTTTCTCCAAATCCACCTCTTCATCAGCAATCTTCTCCGGAGATCTCGGCACCTCAGCCTCATTTTCAGGAGTCAGAATGTCTCGAAGGGATGTCTGGATCTTAATATTTTCTTCCAGATTTTGTGTCTCATCAGCAGTTTCTGATGAGGTGCTATCCTCGTTCTCGCTTTCCTCGGGAACCTCTTCACTAGCAGCATCAGTGGCATGATCAGCTTCTTCCTGATAACCGAAGTCACAGCCATATAAAGCTTCGATCATCAAACGATCTTCTTCAGCAAGGGTTGCTCCCGGTGTGGCAGAAAGATGAATTTTCGCTGCTGTTGGCAAAGAAGATCGTACGGCATTATGCTCTTCTTCTACAATGTTATCTCTGGGCTCTTCAGCCTCATTTCTCTGTTCCAGCTCTTCCCTCTGCTTAATTTCCTCTCTCTGTTCTGGACTGGGAGTTTTATTCCCAGACTCGGAAACAGGAATGGGAGAAGGCATGGTGAGTCCCGCTGCAGCGTCTATCACGATCGAAGACAAAACTTGTCTTCTGCGGACCAACCTTTTCCTTCTATGCAGAGGTCTCTCAGGACTCTCTGCGTCTATTGTCTCGACTTGTTTTTGAACAGAGGTCGGTGTGGCAGTTTCTTCCTGCTGAATTGTCTCGGCCAGCTGCCGAGATTGAGATCTGGTAGTAATCTTTTCTGAAGAATGATCCAAGATCAGTTTCTTCTTCGCAACTGGGACGGAAGGCTCCACTCTCCTTCTCTTCTTGGCTGGAGATTTAGCAACCTTCAAAGAAACATGCAGTGGCGCGTTAACCTCTTCAGGGAACATAGCGTCCCTTGAAACTTCTAAGGGTTCATCCACTGGCTCGTGCACCTCATCATTACCTGGAAGTGACATGATGACTCCTCCCTTCTTCAATCTCGTTGCAGACGGGAAGCTATCCGCAAGATTGAAGTTCTCGGCAAAAGTGTTCGCTGATGTATAAAATACCGAATAGGTGAACAGCATATGATGGCCATGACTACTATTTATCGGTATCGAGAACGTTGCTTTCGTATCTCGAGCGTTATAATAAGCCCAAGCTCGGGCTCCATCTATCAAGAAACATTTTCCTTGTAGGCATGTGATAGCATTACCTACGTGGAATTGGTCATATCCAAACTGCCGAGCAAACCGGCTGGGAAGATATGGCTCCAAGAAGCATTCTTCTTCAAATCGATACACCAAGTGGGATGGACGAATTGTCTTCAACCAATTAAAAGCAGTACGGCTCAAAGGTTGCATCTTTGAGTCAACCATGTTGGTCGGCATTTGTTCATATCCGGCAGGAGGATAAGTGCAGTAGAAGTTCCACCCTTTACCAAGGTTCAAAGCATATCTGCAATCTCTCAAAGAAGTGTATTTCCACTTACCTTGAGAGTATCTTCGCAAAAAGCTGCCACTGACTGGTCCCATGTTGGGGTCCATCAAAGTAGGATGGTGTAGAAGCAACCATCCGAACAGATAAGTATACGGCAATTCTAGCCGAGGAAACTCTTTCTGCCCTTAGCTTTCAGCATCAAATCGACGTACAGGCGGAGACCGACGTTCAATCTACAAGTCATTGTCGATAAGAGATCCATCTTATAGCCGAAGACTAATCGAACGGCGGCAAAAAGAACACCGCGATGGAAGCGGTCTATGGCACTTGATCCAGAGACGACGAACCGACGGAGCCAGTACATCAGAAATCCTGCTAATTGGGCTTCTTTTGACATGAATCGATATCCCACTCTCATATAACTCTCGAGAGTGTCTCCTTTCTTTAGAGGAGGACATTGATGATCGTCCTTGATCTTTTCATCCAAATTCCCACTTACCTCTATCAACTTCACCACTTCAGTGCTGCTCAGTGGTTTAAAGAAGTCAGGATAGCAGTTATTATGTTCCTTGGTCTTCTTTTCTTTAATATGGTTGAGGAACAGATAAGGCGACCATTTGGATGAATAGCAGGTATTAGATGTACCACTTTGGTAAAACAGAGAACAGATTTTATAATGACACAGCAGTTCTTCAAAGACTGCTACCATGTCTGCGTTCTCTTTTCGAAGTTTGTCCAATTCATCATTAGTTGGGACAAATTCCTCATACGGGGCATCCCCCATCGGCAAGTAAGAGATGTACTGCATCTCGTGAAGGGCAAACCCGATCTCTCCGTAGGGAGTCATAAAAGTTCCTATCCTGTAATTGTATCTCTCTGCTAGAGCCAGGAATAGATGCGGGTTGGAAGCAAAACCGTAAACAGTGGCATGCACTGCTTGATATAAGTTAATCTGTTGAAGTTTGTCTTCAAATTTAGTCAAAATCTAGTTTGCTATACAATTCCATCTCTTAAAGTCTGGATTCACCAGTCCAGTTAATCTGAGGTCTTGATCTGGATACCTCCCTTCAACCTTCGCGAACTCATTCGCTAATATTGGAACTCTCACGGGCAATAACAAAGAAGAATTTTTCGGCGGAATACAACCGGGCTTTAAACCTCTGAGCAAGACACTGTATCGTTCTGAAGAACTGTAGAACATGTCTTTCTTGTCAGACCCCTTCTTCACATAAATCTTTCCTGGACGGGCATCCTGAAAAGGTGTGAGATTCCATTCCATTTTTCTCGGATAGCTTGCATGAGCATATCGAGATAAGGAGAGGCATCGGGAGACATCTGGTATCGAGATTGTCCTGGCTTTCTGATGGACAATCCGTTCTTCCATCCGTGGCCTCGGCTGAGAGCTCTTCTCAAAAGTCTCGCCAAACAGAAATAGGGGCTTCTTGTGAACGATAGCATCTACCGACTCCAAAGGTTGCCCATTCATCAGACATAACAGGGTTTCATTATCTTGGGCTACCAAGATAGCTTGGCGAAAAGCTGGCAGATCATACTGTGGATAGTGCACATGGGACAGGTCCTCTTTGAATTCTGATTCTGAAAGAGTTCCCACAAAGTTCTCATACTCTGGATCTTCTCTGGTATCAACTGCATCAAACAGAGAAAACAAAAAATTCAGCACAAGAAAAAATCAAGGATGCAACAATCAGAATGCGCAACCATCAGATTGCGCAACTATCAGATTGCGCAACCATCAGACTGCATAGCCATCAGATTGCACAACAAACAGTCTGCGCCAGCATCAGATTGCGCTGGCAATCCTGCGCAAATCAGCAACTTGCGCTGACTCTTGTCAGCGCAGTTCAACCGATTGCGCAAGAAAGTATTCTTCATAAAAATGAAGAATAACTAGTTCGTGCAACCAAGACCCTAAAAATGGTGGCACAATATGATCACATCTCTAAAAAGAGATGGATTTTGAAGATCAGTGAAGTCGAAAAACTCTAAAAAGAGTTTTCGATTGGGTCATCTACCTTGCAACGCAGGATGCGCAGTCTCATGTCGAGAAAGACGTTGTGCCACCCTAGCCGAAGGCTCGACGGGGGCCTTGCCCTTGGCAGCGGCAGAAGAACGCTTGGGAGCCATGGAGAATCGACGGAGAAGAAAGGAGGAATAGGCTCAGGACTTCTCTCTTAAATCACAAAAGCAAAGTAAAGAATGAAATGAATATTGAAGAGAACTATTTATAGTTTTTCAAAGAGTAACGGCTGCCTCAGACTGCGCCAAAAAAGTCGGATAGACTCATCCGATTGCGCAGACAGCTCATGCGTAACTTGATTTTAATTTAAAATTCAAAGTTTTTCGAAACTTTGAATAAATTCAACTTTCGAAAACTTTGAAGGGGGTCTTGTAGGTCCTAAAAAATCAAGTTGCACCTATCAACAAAGTCAGAAAATCAAGAAATATAACTTTTAAGTGAATTGTGCAGACATCAGATTGCGCATCATTCCGATTGCGCACACCAGACTGCGCACACTTTCAACTGCGCAGGCAGACGTGGCAATATCATCATTATCTGACAAAATCAAATCTTCTGACAGCTGACAGCGTGGAGAACGAGGCGACTGTTTGTTTAATCGTGCAGCACGGCGCTCGAGGACAGCTGGCAGCGCAATCGGCCAGCCAATCTGATGCACAATCTATATTGGCGTAATCCATGCCTGCGCAATCCATACCTGCGCAATCTGAAGCCAGCACAATTCAGGTTGCGCGCTCTATCAAACATAACTGACAAAATACACGTGGCATTCATGCCATCAATTGCTCATTACGTGGCAACCGTCTATGCACGATCATGCGCATTTCAATCAAATGATGCCATGTGTCCAAGACAGTTGGCCCATGATCAGACAACTGCCTGCGCAGTCTACTGTTGCGCAATCCAATTCATACGTAATCCAATTCATGCGCAATCCATCATGCGCAGTCTAGAATAACTAAAAGTTAGTTATTTCCAGAACTCTATAAATAGAGTTTCAAGTCTCCATTCAAGGGGATCACAGATCAGAAATCAGAGATCAGATAGAGAGGTCAGACATAAAAGTTCAGAGAGTTTAGGAGTTCTTGCCCAAGTGCTGCTGCATTCTTCTGAGACTTTTGCCTTCAATTCTCCGAGGCTTTTGCCTTCAAGTCAACTTCAGAGGCTACCGTCTTCAAAGTTCATATCGTCCAAGGGATAAAGCAATCGTCTTCTAGATTGGATTCCTATAGTTGTTCTTTCCCAAAATTCTTGTAATCTTTATAAAGTTTGTATCAATAAAGTTCATACTTTTGTTTTTGTAAACACGGCCGATATCACCATAGACACCTGCAAGGCAAATCTTTTGCCTATCATCAGCATGTGGACGGGGTCAACTCAGTTCCAAGACTGGCCATCCTTCATTGTCAATGCTAAAGCAGCTGAAGTTAGCGCTGACAAATTCAAGCAGTTGGGGGTACACATGTCTAACCCCGACCGAGACGAACACCCGACAGCCAGTAGTGATAATCTCCAGAACAACCGTAAGGGAAAAGAAACTTTGAATACCAACTTGAAGAACAAAGAATCTCTGGCGGTCAACATAGCTCCACCTACGTCTACTTCTACTCCTTCTGCACCTCCACCAAAAGAACCTTGTCCGAAAGTAGAGTACTCCTTTGACGAGAATGACACCGTGAGCATCTTTGATTGCTTGATCAAAAGCAATAAGCTCCAACTCCCAGACCCGAAGAAGCCTGATGAGGTCGGTAAGACTGATCATCCCAAATATTGTCTATCACAGGTTCATTGGGCATCCCACTCGAGCATGTTATGTGCTCAAAGACAAGATTCAAGAGCTAGTCAACGCTGGTGTTGTCACTCTGCAGCAAGACGAGAAGACGGTTACTGCGGACATGATCTCAGTTTAGTTCGATAACTTTCCTCCACATATGGTACAGCACGGTGTCATCCCTATCCCCAAGGCTACTCTTGAGATCGAGAATCTCCCTCCTCCACGAAGTGAAGGTCTCGTCCCCTTGTCTCTTGACAATGGCGAGATTATGTGGATTCACCCTGATCTTGCTTCGGAATTCGAAGTTCCCTCTTCTTCCAAGAAGAAAGAACGCTTCAAGGGCAAAACAAAGATCTGCAATATGGTGTCTTTTGACCCCATAGTTGAAGAGAAAATCCTATTGGGTACCAGATCAGGAAAAGCCTATCTACGGGAGTATCCCGAAACTCAATAAATCTTGCTTCTTCTTCTGAGTCTGCTCCAGTGCAACCTACTTCTGATGAGAGCATCCCTGCTGTGTCCTCACCGGTTGTAGAATCCATTCCCCCTAAGCAGACAGCAGTCGACAAAGGCAAACAACAAGTCCGCTTCGACAAACCTTTGAAGAAGTTATCTCCTTCTAGATTTGAAAAGCCATACAACTTTGATATTTTGGCCCAACTAGCCAATACACCGGCCAGGCTGTCAATCTTCGAGCTCTTACGTCTCTCTAAAGAAACTCGAAAAACTCTGAGTGAAGCTCTAATGCAGGCAGAAACCTGTCTAACCCTTCTAAAGAATTCGAAGGCAGAGCCTGTCTCTTGCCTCCATTGTCATAGTGTGTTGGAGTTAATTCCAAACATTACTTTCACACAGGATGATATGCTGATGGAAGACAACAGGCATGACCGTCCTCTATACTATACAGGATATGTCGACTCGATAAAAGTCGATCATATTCTGATAGATCCAGGGTCAGCACTCAGCATCATGCCAAAGATAATGCTAGATGCACTGAAGATCCCAGTACATAGTCTTTCTGGCACAATCACCACCATATTGGGGTTCAACCAGGGAAGAAGTGAACCTCTGGGCAAGATTCGCCTAAAACTCCAAATAGGCAATTTCCGCACAACGGTGACCTTCTACATCATAGACAACCATGGTTGTTCTTACAATGCTCTTTTGGGGAGACCATTCCTTTACGAACACAACATTGTTCCTTCGACTCTCCATCAATGTTTCAAATATGTTGATGACAATGGAGAGGTTCAAAAGGAGGTTGCGGATCTCTATCCTTTCAAAGGTGTCGAAGTATATTGTAACGATGCTCGCATGTATAAGGATGAGTTCATGAAGGTAGTACTGGCTCTGAATACTGAAGAAGAACAAGAAGCAGTGCCTAATGACACCCACATCATACCTGTCAAAGGGCGTGTTTCTCGTCCTCAATCCTCCAAACCATTGGCTATTCACTTGCTAGTCCAGAAGCAGCCAACTGATGGTGGTCAGGATAAAAGGGAGCTCACCTCTTCTGAGCCACTTGTTATCGACCTACGTCGTAACAAGGATAAAAGGGAGCTCACCTCTTCTGAGCCGCTTGTTATCGACCTCCATCATAACAAGTCCAATCCTCCTCCACGTTCTTCTTCTCCCCCTCTTGTAATCAATCTGACCAAGCCTGCTAAGGCTAAAGGTCCTGTTGTAAATACAGATGTACAAATCAATAAAAAAACATCTCCTTTCCAGTATACTGATGTCATTTATCATGCTAAGTGCTATTTGGATATGTTAGATAGCTTTCAGTTATTTACGATGGGAGTTGTACAGTCTCTTCAAACAGAGGTCTTACTCGAACACCCAGATGATTCATACTTTGTTGTCCCTTCTCGAAAGAGAGGCAAGAGTCCGATACTTTTTAGTAAAGGACCAGAACAAAAATTCAGTTATACGGATGATAGCAAAAGTAACGATATGGGGCATCTTCAACTTCATCGTTACAGTCAACAATCAAAAGACATCATCCGAAAGATGGGTTATGACTTCAAGAATGGCCTCAACTACGGTAAGGGTAGAATAACTCCTATTCGTACGGTTGTTTCGAAAGGAAAATCAGAGATGTACTATAGCAGGACCAAAAGAGGTCTCGGATATACTTCACCTCTGGTGTTATCCCCAATAGTCTCCGAGTCCGATAGTGAGGAGCGCTCTAACTCTTCTGATTCCAGATCATGGGATTCTGACACCAGCATCGGTCAAGTTCATCGATTGATCGTATCTTCTAACATGGTCTCCGTTGAACTTCCAGAAGGCTATGACGAGGATATTGAAGAAAATCTCGAAACAGATCCTTGGGCTCAACGAATGGATACCCAATAGGAACTCCGATTCGAACAAAAGAAACCTCCAACCGAAGATCAATTGGTTCAAATTGACGTAGGAGAAAGCGGGTCACCTCATCCAATATTCATTAGCAAGAACCTTCCCGAGGCAGATAAGCAAGAATTAATTCTTCTTATTCAAGAATACATTGATGTCTTTGCCTGGAGCTATGAAGACATGCCAGGTCTAGATCCCAAAGTTGCTACTCACAAATTGAATATCTTGCCTAATACAAAACCAGTCAAACAGCAACAACGGCGCTTCAAGCCAGAAATGATGGATGCAATCGACGATGAAGTCAAGAAGCTCATCGCTTGTGGCTTTATTCGAGAAGAACAACATTCAGATTGGGTAGCCAATGTCGTTTCAGTCCTAAAGAAAACTGAAAAAGTTCGAGTTTGCATCGACTTTCGGGATCTTAATGAAGCCTGTCCAAAAGATGAATTTTCTCTCCCTATCACGGACGTCATGATTGACAACACCTGTGGGTTCGAGCGAATATCTTTCATGGATGGATTCTCTGGATACAATCAGATTTGAATGAATCCTAAAGATGAAAAACACACTTCTTTTCGCACTCCTCGTGGAGTCTACTGCTATACCGTAATGCCATTTGGTCTCAAGAACGCTGGTACAACTTATCAACGAGCCATGAGTACCATCTTTCGAGATCATCTGCGCAAGACTGTTGAATGCTATGTGGACGATATTACCGTCAAGAGTCGTCTAAAGGAAGATCACATCCAAGACTTGAGAACTATCTTCAATTTAATGCGCCAACATCAACTCAAAATAAATCCCACCAAGTCATTCTTGGGTGTCTCTAGTGGTAAATTTCTTGGCTTCGTCATTACCTCTAAAGGTATACACGTGGATCCCGAGAAGATCAAAGCCATTCAAGAGATGCGTCCTCCACGCAACCTAAAAGAACTACGAGGATTCCAAGGTCGACTTGCGTACATCAGGAGATTTATCTCGAATCTGTCTGGACGCTGCAGACTATATACTCAACTAATGAAGAAGGGTGTATCTTTCATTTGGACCGAAGAATGTCAACGAGCATTCGATGACATAAAGCGATATCGTTTGAACCCACCAGTCTTGGTGCCACCGATCTCAGGCATACCATTCTTAATGTATGTCCGTGCTATGGATCATTCATTGGGTGCTTTACTTGCCCAAAAGAATAAAGAGGGCCATGAATAGGCCATCTATTATCTTAGTCGTACTATGATTGGTGCCGAACATCGTTATAGTTCGGTCGAAAAAGAATGCCTAGCTCTTATGTTTGCTGTTCAAAAGACTCGGTATTACATCATTGGCCAAACTATTCATGTCATATCCCGAGTTAATCCTCTTCGGGTATTGATGAAGAAGCCTAGCACACTCAATTCTCGGCTGGCTACATAGGCCATTCTGCTATCCCAATATGACATGTATATGTTCCACAAAAGTCTGTTAAAGGTCAAGCACTGGCGGATTTCTTGGCAGCTCATCCTGTTCCAGAGACATCCAAACTTTATGATAAAATTCTAGACGAGACATTAGAATCAAATATGATCTCCGAAGAATTTTCTACTTGGCGTCTATTCTTTGACGGTGCATCCAGGATTGGATCCAATAGTGCTATTGTCGGAGGAGTTGGGGTTGTTCTTGTTTTTCCAGACGGGTCAACTATCCAAAGAGCCTACTCCCTAGATGAACCTTGCTCCAACAACGTGGCAGAATATAATGCTCTACTCATTGTCCTTCAATTAGCTAATCAACTAGACATCGAATATCTTGAAGTTTATGGTGACTCCAAGCTGGTTGTTAACCAGGTTAGAGGAACCTATGAAGTTCACCATCAAGATCTAGTGCCTTATCATGAAGCGGCAATCAACATGGCTACATCATTCAAAGCCTTCTTCATCGAATACGTCCGTCGAGCTTGCAATACTGAAGTAGATGCTTTGGCCAATCTTGCAGCAGTCTTAGCCATCCCTATCAAAGACAGTAGATGGTGGTTGTCTCTAATCGGAAATTGTTCTGCATCGAAAATAATTATAATATTGAGTTCAGTAATCTTACTGAAGCCAATGTTATCAGTGAAGATTGGAGAGCTCCCTTCATCGACTTCGTAGTTCATGACATACTTCCTGAAGATCCCAAGGAAGCTACGAGTATTCGTCGGGGGTCTCTGCGATTCTACTACAAGCAGACCACCAAAACTCTTTACCGACAGACTTATGACGGCCTACTATTGCACTATCTTGCGGGTGATGAAGCGAAGCAAGTATTGCGTGAAGCTCATAACGGTGTCTGTGGAGCACATCAACCTGGTTCTAAGCTACAGGATCGTATCCGACGCATGGGTTACTACTGGCCCTCTATGGTATCCGATGCCATTGAATATTCAAGGAAATGTCGAGCTTGTCAAATCCACGCAAATTTTATTCATCAACCATCAGAATTCTTTCATCCGACTGCTGCTTCCTGGCCTTTTGAAGCCTGGGGCATGGATATTATAGGTCCCATCAATCCTCCTTCTTCTAGGGGACATCGGTTCATACTAGCAATAACCGACTACTTCTCCAAATGGGCCGAAGCTGTACCATTAGCTGAAGTTAAGACCAGTAGTGTCATCAACTTCGTCAAACAGCATATCATTTATAAATTTGGTGTACCTCGACGAATCATTCATGACAATGGACCTCAGTTCATCAGTCAAAAGTTCACAAGGTTCTGTGACGATCATCAGATTGACAATGTCGCTTCGACAGCTTACAATCCTGCTGCTAATGGCTTAGTTGAAGCTTTCAAAAAGACTATCATCAAGCTCTTCAAGAAGTTTGTGTCTACTAACAAATGAAACTGGAGTGAAAAGCTTGGAGAATGTCTATGGGCCTACCGTACTACGGTCTGCAACCCTACAGGCTGTACACCCTTCTCTTTGGTGTACGGCTGTGAAGCAGTTCTACCCCTGAAACTTCAAATTTCGTCCTTAAGGATTGCCATCGCCAATGAGCTCACTACAGAAAACAACGACCTTCTTCGACTCCAAGAATTGGAAGCGCTCGACGAAAAATGGCTATTGGCTCAACATCATATTGAGCTATACCAAGCCCGCATCTCAAAGACCTTCAATCGCAAAGTTAAGGTCAGAGCTTTTCAGAAAGGAGAGCTCGTTCTAACCGTCAGACGTCCCATGACTATGACTCATATGAGCAAGGCAAGTTCGATACAAAGTGGGAAGGTCCTTACATTGTGAGCAAAGTCTTTTCAAATGGAGCCTATCAACTCTCAGAGCTAGACGGTCGAGTTGCAATGATGCCCATCCATGGCAAATTTCTAAAAAAATACTATGTATGAATGTAACAGGGATTTTATGTAAATATGATCAGACAGTTCATAAATAAAGTTCGATTTTATTTCATCATGAATGACGTTACATAACATCAAGGACGAGAATCACTATCGTCCTTTTATAGACTGGACGAGGACCACTGCCATCCTTTTCACAAACATAATCAGCAAAAGAGCCAAAAACATCCTTGCTCGAACCCACCAGGAATTTGCAAGCAGCCATCCTCACGGCCTCTTCTTCCTCTGTCGTCCCTGGTTCAAGAAGGAAGTCAAAGATGTCCCTTGACGGCTTGGATGCAGATGAACCTTCGCCTGCCTCTGTCTGCTTTGGCTGGGCCGGCTCGACTGGACGTTCTTCAGTAACCGCTTCAACCTTTGGGGCGACCTAAGACTTTTTGGATGCATCTTCAGACGACATCTTTATGTTGAAAAGTGAAAGTGATCATTCCATCTGATTTTCTGTTCTATTTATAGACAGAGATTCGTAAGACAATGAAGCACACATTCATCGACGGCTCGCCCGTTCATCACATTCATCCGACGGCTCGCCCGTTCATCACATTCATCCGACGGCTCGCCCATTCATCACATTCATCCGACGGTTTGCCCGTTCATTTATTCATCCGACGGTTCGCCCGTTCATTTTATCTATTTGACGGTTCATCCGTTCATTCCATTCATTTGACGGTCCATCCGTTCATCCTGACGATTCATTTCGTTCACAACAATTTTGACGATTCATCCATTTCGTTCATATCAGCAACTTGTCATCTTTGATTAAGTTGTCTACTGAAATAATAATATTCAATAAATTATATTCTGCCATGTTCATTACCTCTAAGCAGATATAATAAATATAATTATTTTCTAAATCAAGAAATATATCATGTCTCGGACCTCTGAATATTTTTCTATCGCTATTTTTATATCCAAATGAGATATACAATAAATAGTAGAGCCACAAAGAAATGTCTTTTATTGATCAAAATTAAAAGACATTATAAAATTACATGTCACAAATAGAAGATACAAAAATTCTTCCTATTCAGCTGGTGGAGTCATCAAATTAGTCATCTGCTGCTTTAAAGTCTGAAGTCGCTCCTCCCTAGAATCCATCAATCGCCTTCTAGCTTCCTCCATACCAGAATTTTCATCAAAAGTCGGTAGGGTTACTAGTCGACGGAAGATTTCAGCTTGATGAGTCGTGACATATTCATCTCTTTCTTGGGTCAGGGCGTCTGTTGTTGAACCGTAGCTTGATGTTGTGTAATCTCATCTTCCAGAGCAAGCTGAACAAGTCTCAACTATTCTTGAAGACGGCAGATTCTGCTTCTAGCTCAGCAACTTTCTTTCCCTTCTCCTCAGTAGCAGATGCTTTTATCTCTATTTAAGAGTTATACTCTGAAGACTTTGCAGTGAAAGTGTCCAAGATAATCTGGAAATCAACTTTCGCAACTGCAGCCTCTTGAGACATTCTCTCAAACTCAGCATGTACTAAGGATTCCACCTCTCCCTGATTGAGATCTTTAGAACTTAACTTTTTCTAGCTCATCCAGTACGTGTTCAAGGTAAGCACTTGCGCTTCATCACCTTGATTCCGGATGGCAGCGATCAGATAAGAGATTGGACCCCTAACAGTTATGAAACCATTACTTCTTTCTCCATTACCCTTTCTACTAAGGGTCCTAGTGATTGAGAAAAGGTTGGTAAAGGAACCGATTAGAATCTGTTAGTGGGAATGGCACCAGGAGTAGCAGCTACTCCCATGGACGTCGAAGCAGCATGTGCCTGTATAGATGGACGTTCATCTTCTTGCACGTGAGTGGAGGTCTCTTTGGATAATGGAGCCATGTAGAGCTAGTCGCCCCTCCCAGGTGTTCCTCCGAAATCAAACAAACACCATCATTGGTTGTCATTAACAACTATCGAAAAGGATCAAAAGTAAGAGCAATCTTACCATTGCTGGGTCCAGCGACAAGTTTGTTATCTGCTGACACGGATTGCAACTTCGCAGAAGTAGCTTCAGACATTACTGCTCCTGGCTACTACCTGCTTCGGAGCCGCCCGAAAAATGTCTGCTACTGCTAGCTATCTCCTTTATTGGCACTATATCAGTGCATGTTGGAGGAATCGGAGAAGATTCAATTTCTGCATGGATAAAAATTTAGATGTCAGCCATTTAATCTATGAAAAGAAGATTGATAATATCATTCAATACCTTTGGGATCAGCAATAGTAACTTCCTCAGGTGCTACTTCTTCAACTGTATTCTTTTCTGGTGATACATGTACATCTTCTTCTGGATTTTGAGTGTCATCAACAGCCTCGTTGATGTATCTTCATCATTTGCACTTTCTTCTGGTGCTTCTTCGCTATCAGTTGCTGCGACCGGATCTACATCATCATGGAGGCCGAAGTCGCAGTCATTCAGAGCATCGATCATTAATCGATCTTCTTCATCACGAAGTGTTCTCGGTGTAGCTGGAAGCTGGGTAGTCCTACTGCAAGTGTAGGAGATTCAACAATTCAACCTCTTTCTCCAGACTTTCTCTCTGGTCTCTACACCTCATCCCTCCTCTCTGGACGAAAGCTTCGGGCTCAGGGATAGGTGTAGGAGATAACATTGTGATTCCGCAACAGCACTAGCACGACCAATGACAGAGGTCTTGGAGGGCTGGTCACTTTCCTTCTGACAACTATCTTCTTTCTCTGCGTAGAGGTCTCTCCGGACTCTCTACATCTATAACATTTTCTTGTCTTTGAATAGAGGTCGGGGTCGTCGTCTCTTCTCTTTGAATTGACTCGACCTGCTGCCGAGATTGTGACCGGGTAGTAACCCTTTCCGATGATTCAAGACAAGCTTTTCTTAGCAACTGGAGAAGAAGGTTCTTCTATCCTTCTTTTCCTCCTTGGCTGGAGATTTGACACCTTCAAGGAGATGCGCAGTGGCTCGTTGACTTCTTCAGGGAAGTTGGCTTCCCTCGAAGCTTCCAACGGTGCATCGGCCGTTTACGCTCTTCATCGTTGCCAGGAGCCGACACAACAGATGCTCCTTCTTTAATCGGGCCGCTGTCGCAAAGCTGTCGGCGAGACTGAAGTTCTCGGCAAAGGTATTCATGGATGTATAGAAGAGTGAATATGTATACAGCATCGAGGACCATGGTCGCTCTTCATCGGCATTGAAAATGTTGTTCTTGTGTCTCGAGCATTACAGTAAGCCCAAGCCCGGGCTCCATCAATCAGATAACCTTCCTTTTTGGCACATGATGGCGTTGCCTACATGAAACTGGTCATAGCCGAATGGCGGGCAAAACCTGGGAAGATAGGGCTCCAAATAACATTCGTCTTCAAATCGGTAGACCAGGTGTGACGGCCGGATTGTCCTCAGCCAATCAAAACCTGCTGACCCAAAGGCTGCCTCCCAGAGTCGACAGATTTGAAGACATGTGCTCGTAGCCAGCTGGAGGGGTAACACAATAGAAGTTTCATCCTTTCCGAGATTCAGAGCTCGTCTGCAATCTCTTAAACTGGTGTATATCTACTTGCTTCTGGAGAATCTCCTCAAGAAGCTGCCGCTTACCGCTCCCATATCGGGATTCATCAAGTAGGATAGTGCAGAAGCAGCCATCCGAATAGGTATGTATATGGTAGCTCTAGACGAGGAAAGCTTCCTTTCTCGCCTTTTCCCTTTGAGCATCGAATCTACAAAAAGGCGGAGGCCTGCGTTCAATCTGCAAGTCATTGCTGACAAAAGATCCATCCGATAGCCGAAGACTAAGCGGACAGCAGCAAACAGCACGCTGCGATGAAAAGCGATCGACGGTGCTTGCTCCAGGGACGACGAATCGTCGAAGCCAGTAGGTGAGGACACCCGCCAGCTACTCCTTTGACATGGGCCTATAGCACATCCTCATGAACTTTCAATAATATCTCCTGTCTTGAAAGGAGGATATTGAAGATCATCATCGATCTTAATATCCATCTCCTTGTTCTCCTCCATCAACCCAATCACTTCGCGCGCTGAGTGGTTTGAAGAAGTGGATTTACAATTATCGTGTTCCTTGGTTTTCTTCTCCATAATGTGGTTGAGAAAGAGATACGGTAACCATTTCGTCGAGTAGCAGGTGCCTGATGAACCACTCTTTAATACAAGGAACAGATCTTGTAGTGGCACACAGCTCTTCAAAAACGGCCACCATATCAGCGTTCTCTGACGAAGTTTGTCCAACTCGTCATTGGTTGGGACAAATTCCTCATAAGGGATATTCCTAATTGGCAGGCTCGAGATGTACTTCATCTCGTGAAGAGCCATCCGATCTCCCACAGGGCGTCATAAAGTCCCTGTCTGAAGTTGTACCTCTCTGCCAAAGCAAGGAATATGTGAGGATTGGGGTGGAAGCCATAACGATAGAATACACCGGTTGGTACACTCAATCTTGAGCTTCTCTTCGAATTGAGCCAATATCCAATTGGATATACAATTCCATCTCTTGTTATCCGGATTAAGAAGACCTGTCAATCGGATATCTTGATCTGGATATCTTTTTTCAACCTTCGCAAACTCGTTTGCGAATATCGGCGTTCTGACCGGTAGCAGCAGGGAGGAGTTTTCTGGTGGGATGCACCCAGGTTTCAGTCCTCTGAGTAGGGAGCTGTGACGCTCCGAGGAACTGTAAACATGTCCTTGTGTTGGCCCCTTCTTCACACAAATGTTCCATGTTCGGGCTTGTTGAAGAGGAGTTATATCCCATTCCATTCTCCTGGGATAGCTCGCAAAGCATAGCGAGATAGGGGAAGGCATCTGGAAATCTCTGGTAAAGGTATCCTTTTCTCGCCTCTCTGAAAAACTCTGTTCAGCTTGAGGTCTGGGCTGAGAACTCTTATCAAGAGCCTCACCAAACAAAAACAGAGGCTTCTTATGAATACAGCGTCAGCATTTGCAGCGGCTGCCCGTTCATCAGACTCAGCAATGTTTCAATGTCTTGTGCTGTTAGGATGGCTTGTCGAGACGATGGCAGGGCATACTGAAAAATGTTTGTGGGAAAGATCCTCTTTAAACTCAGGTTCAGCCAAAGTTCCTGCAAAGACCTCATAATTTGGGTCTTCCCTGAGGTTAACTGCATCAAACAAAGAGACAAAATTCAGTACATACAAAATCAAGAGTCTGTTCAAAAGATCAGCAAATTGCGCAATTGTCAGATTGCGCTATAAGCAAAGCATCAGATTGCGCTAATGCAGCCTACCTGCGCAAATATCTAGTTGTGCCAACACATCCACTTGCGCAAGACATTAGGTTGCGCTAACCTATTTGCGCAAGGCGTCAGTTTGCGCTGACTCAACAGACTTGCGCAAATCGATAGATTGCGCCGAACATCTGCCAGCGCTTTCCAACCGATTGCACAAGAATATAGTTTTCATAAAAATGAAAACTATGTGTGTGTGCAACCAAAACCCTAAACAGGGCGGCACAATACCATCAAATCTCTAAAAAGAGAGGTATGAAGGATCGAAAATGTCAGAACCCTAAAAAGTGTTTTGATCGAGTTCATCATCTACCTTGTAGTGCGGGATGGCCAACTTCATGACGAGAAATTCGGGGCGCAACCCGAGTCGAAGACTCAACGGGGGCTTTGTCCTTCTGGGCGGCGAACGTTTGGGGCCATTGACGTCGACGGCGAAGAGAAGGAAAGTAGTCGGAGTTGGCACAGAAGCTTTTCTCTCTTTTGAACAGTTGGAAACAAGTAAGAATGAAAGAAAGAAGAATGGAAACTATTTATAGTTTTTCAAAAGTACAGTCGTCTCAGATTGTGCCGCAAGATTAGGAACTGATTCTCCAAACGCGCAGTCAAAGCATCACTTGTGCAACTTGATTTTAAATTCGAAATTCAAAGTATTTCGAAACTTTGAATATTTTCAAATTTCGAAAACTTTGAAGGTGGTCTTGTAGGTCCTAAAAATCAAGTTGCAACCCATCAAAGAAGCAATGAAATCGAATGTGCATCCTTCAAATGAACTGCGCAGGAGACGATTGCGCAACAACTCACTGCGCAAGCTGAACTGCGCACCCATCCAAGCACGCTAGCTAACGTGGCACGTCATCATTACCTAACACAAAATCAGATCTTCTAACAATGATAGCCGAAGAACGAGGAAACTGTTTGTTTCTGTGCCACGCCGCCATGACAGCTGTCTAGCGCGTCCAGCTGCCAAAAGCCAGTGCAGTCTGACAGCTCAATCTCAGCGCAATCCGAGTCGTAGCACAACCCATGGAAGCGCAGTCTGATGCTAGCGCGTTCAAGTGGCACAATCTATCAAGATAACTGACATTCTGTACGTGATACATGCCATCAATTGCTCACCACGTGGCAACCATCTGTACACGACCAAGCGCATTTCAATCAAACAATGCCACGCGTCTCATACAGTTGGTCCACGATCGAGTAACTGCCAGCGCAGTTCGCTGCTTGCCAGTCCAATGCCTGCGCAATCCAATGCCCGCGCAATCCATCCTGCGTAATCCAGAAATAACGACTAATTAGTTATTTTCCAGAACTCTATAAATAGAGTTTCAAGTCCTTCATTATCAAGCCCAGATCAGAGAGAGAGACCGGATCAGAGATCATTCAAGATCATCACCAGAGTCAGGAGTTCTTGCCAAAGTGCTGCTGCATTCTTCAGAGGCTACCGTCTTCAAGTTCACATCGGTCCAAGGGAATAAAGCGATCGATTCATATAGTTGTACTTTCCCAGAATTCAATTGTAATCTTCTTACAAAGTTTGTGAAATAAAGAACACTTTTTTTTTGCAAACAGTAGCTCCCGAATCTTCTTCGTCTCCGAATGGTTCGTCACCTCCCCGAGCTTCTCTGACCATAGACGACGCTCGTCGCACTCCGGGTCTTCTCCACATAGGTTGGGAACCCCACCACTCCAACATAATTCATTTGCATAGCTTGGATGTCAAAGAAATTAGGAGAAAATTTGATTCCCAAAAGGAATGAAAATGTGGGGGACAAATCCAAGAATTCATATTCTTTCTCTAAAGATTCATTTTTCTTTTTCTTTTCAATTTTTTTGACATTTTCAAACATCGAAATGAAATTGATTGGAATTATAATTTTTCAAATAAAAGAAAAGAGCAGAGACAAATCTAAGAATTCATTTTCTTTCTCTAAAGATTATTTCCCTTTCAAATTTTTTTGATATTTTTAAACATCGAAAATAAAATTGATTGGAATTGTAATTATGCGTTTCCGTTCTTTCCTTTCCTTACTTTCGGGAGCCAAACAAGACGGTAGGGTCATTCTCTCAATTTCACTTTGGCCACGTCTTTTTTTTTTCTTTTTCTTTTTTTTTCTTCTGTGTTGGATACTAAAAAAAACCACATACAAGAAATTATATAATAAATAAAAAACTAGAAGAAGAAAAAAAATTCCGCACCCCATCCATGAAAGTGGTAGATTTCACGACATGTTTGGAGATATGTTTGTACAAATTCTGAAAGTGGATAAATTTGGTACAATTTTTCCGTTTGGTTAACAATAAAAGAGGAGATGTGATTGGATAGTTATTTCACCCCAAATCTTTGTCCCACAACTGTCCACTCAGTATTCTTGATTCAAACATCCTCTTTTGTTGAGAGGATTTGATAAAAGTTAGATTTTAATATTTTAATAGTATATTTAACAATAATTACTAAATTAATTATAATATTTACGACTAATTAATAAGTGTCATCTACATATAAGTTAGTGCTCCATAGGTAATTAAGATAATCTTATATTTTACAATTAAGATAATAAAAATCAATCATCAAAAGTTAAAAATTTTATATATTAAAATCTAATTTGTAGTTGAAAATTAACATTATTTTTAATATTGAATTTTTAGTCTTAATTATGATAATTATATTTGGCGTACATAAATATTTTTTTAACTATAGTAAATTATTAATTTAGTATATAATTTATTATGTTTAGTATTCTATAATAATATAATTAACTTGTAAATAAGATAATTAAGATTTCCACTTATTAATTAATAACTTGTTAGGAATTATTTTAAAACTTATTTCAAAATTTTAATTTGTGACGTACTGTCAAACTCGAATGATTTTTGTAATTACCGAAAAGAGATAAATCTTAATTGGGTGGCGAAAGATTGAACTATGAAAGCGAATTATTTCTTCCATTGAGGATAGTGGACCCAAAAAAAAACATATTAGCGGACATCTAAAAAAATTTGTGAGATATTTATTTAATTTTATTATCACAGTAATGCACTCTTTTATTTTTCCTGCTTTCCTAGTATATTCGAACACATGTTACAATTAAAATAGGACAAAAAATTTCATATATTTTATACAATTTTTATGAATAGGCCAACGTTAGTTTTCACGTGGCTAAAACGTGTATTTAATTATCCATATTTGTCGGTAGGGGTACGCAACTAACCAGAGATCCACCGACGGTTAAGGTAAGTTGGTACAACTAATCAATCATTAATATGAAAATATATTATATTTTTCTTAGTTTCTTAGATAATTAGTTGTAAAAATATTTTAATCCATGGCTAACATTTGTAATGATCACGTGTTAGCATAATTTTTGACTAAATTATTCTAGTGATATTGCGACTATATTGTTGAAATGTTTTTGACATCTTATTTTTCTACTGCCAAATTTTGACAACTCGACTTCATAAATGACTAAAACATATTTCGTTCAAATTTAACAATAAATAAGAGATCTTGAATAAAATAATATATTATTATTTTTATTACTAAACTTGACACAAAACCCAACAATCATAACTATTGAAAACCCAAAAATTGACAAAAATATTTTAAAAAAATAATTTATAAAATAGTATTGTCAAGATCGAACAGTAAAAGTTAAAGTACCAAAAATATTCAAATATTATATAATTAGAATGGTATTAAAATAAATAATTTTCCAATGGATCCATAGTCTAGAACGAGAAGAATATTATGTGCGTACAACTAGAAGAAGGTCATATTATATGTGTGTGTATAACTAAGACGACTTTTGCACGTCCAAGTGCATATATTGGAAACTTCCATTCGATGACACTCTAGACTAACTAGACTAA
>JANAVB010025198.1:20821803-20847018 GCA_029216955.1 Iris pallida | reverse complement strand
TTGAAGTTCTTGGTGTTCTTGGACTTGCTCTCGGCCAGGAAGAACAGCCCCCTGCCTTGCGCTTTTTAGCGCATGGCCGATTGCGCACCCCTGGCCTGTGCTCTTTAGCGCATGGCCATTTGCGCAGTCACTTGGCCAGCGCTTTGCGCTGCGTGGACTGCGTGGCGCAAGCTAGCCATGCGCAATCCAGCCATGCGCAAAGTGACCTCTGCGCAATCCATCTCTGCGCAGCCAATTCCTGCGCAGTTCACTCCTGCGCAGCCTACTTCTGCGCAATCCATCTGTGCGCCATCTGCCCCTGCGCACTTGGCACCCTGCGCAGTTGGTACACTGCGCAGCTCATCCTGCGCACTTGGCACCCTGCGCAGTTGGTACCCTGCGCAGCTCACCTGCGCACTTGGCACCCTGCGCAGTGCATACCCTGCGCAACCAACTTGTCTATGATGAATTTGATTTCATGATCTTGGCTCTTCTTTAGTCCTATTTTATATTAGTATTTTATTAGGTATTTACGCCCATTTTATATCCTTACGCCTTTTGGCATGAACTTGATTTTTGCTTAATATATTGGAATGACTATTGTACATGGCATGGTATGACAAGGAACTAGTATAACATGACAGTGACCCGTAATGGTGCACTCCTGACATGACCAACCTGACTTGATAGTGGCCCGTCGTGGCGCACTCCTGACAAGTACCCTGACATGAATTATCTTGATAACTTGATAGTGGCCCGTGGCGGCGCACTCCTGACTTGACTTGACTTGATAACTTGACTTGACTTGCCTTGACACCGTGGGTGTTCCTGCTTGCTTGTTTGCACAATCCACTTGTCTTGTCTTGCATCATGTCTAGGACGTGACTCCCTGGTTCCCACGGTCAGGGATTCATATTGAATCTGGCTAGGTTAATGACTAGATTGATCAATTAGTTCATGGAGAATTTCCCAGTTACCTGTTGCCCCTTTGGTCCCGGCCTTATATATATATACATGGGATTTGTTGCTATCCGTCGAGATGAGCGCACTTCCAGCCCGCCGTCGAGCGTGGTACCTTAGGACACATGTATCTTACTACAGTGTGTCTGCTATATCATGCTATCTTTTCCTTTTCTTGCTGGGAGCATTCAGGTAGTAACAAACAGGTAACCGGACTTGGAATTCTCATTGCATCTTGTTAGTAATCAGGTCTGTGATAACCCTAGTTAGTTAAAGTAGTAAGCCGTAGTATTTGCTTGGCCGTGATTGATTGGATGGAGTCTAGTCCCTCTTGTCCTGTCCTGATCCTGTGCAAGGTCATGACATGACATGATTACTCGTGCTTTACCTTAATCATGTTTAATTGCAAGTCTTGAATTTGCGTATTTTATCTTGCCGATAAATGGTGGGAGAAACCAAGTTCCGTTCAGACGAAGGGTTACAACCCCGGTCCTTGTTTGGTTTACGGGTTATAACCTGGCTATTTGAATAGTCCCATGGTCATCTCATCGTATATCATCCTGTCATGCCTTTCCATATGTTCTGTCTTTTATCGATTCTGTACAAGATTTGTCTTTTACATCTAACTATCATGCCTTTTTCTTAAATTACTGTCTCTTATTATGTAATTATATTATTGTGCTGATTGCTGGCTTTTGTTCTTATTTCGTGGCCTCCTTTGTGGCACTTGCTCTTTCTGGGGTCTGACCCAGCTGGTTTTGTATGGCCAGATACCGGAGCAGCAGCAAAGGATCTACCTGCTTTCCAGCCCGATGGTGAACACTAGACGGAACTCGGGCAACGAGTGGGTTTTCTTTTTTTGTTTCTCCCACTGTATTGTTAACTGATATTCTTTTGAGGCGTTTAGCCGACGAGCACTTGTTAGCTCGATGCACTTTACTTTCTGTCTGCCTACGGGCTGTAATCATGATTGGCAACTCGAGGTTGATCATGTATGACTTAACTCTTGCTAGTCCTTACATTTTGTACGACTAGCTTCATGATCATCTGGATATGTAATGTTTGGGACGCCTTACAATTGTATATTTGGTGGTCTGATATCTTGTTACTATCATTACTTGTTGAGATTGAGACAATAGCTTGATTTGACCCTAAGAGACTGATGGTTTGTAGCGTACCCTCACATAGCCTAGACAGCCGTGACCGTATAGCGGGATGGTTGCCGTTCCGTTATACGTAGCTGGCTGTGCACGTCCCCGTTCTTCAGTATTCTGGTTCTGGGGCGTGACACGGTTTAAGTGGTGGCCCATGCAGGTCTTGTCAATCAAGAAATGTGAGGGTTTACCGGATAGATGTCTCAATCTGTACTCGCCTTTGATCTCCACTCGTAATTCTTATCTCCTTGGATTCCTAACTTGATAACATGCTTGCATCATTGTTCCATCCTGGTCCTTCCTTAATATCCCTGATGTCATTTGCTTCAGTGGCATCATTCCTGTTGATCAGCCAGAAGGAGCTCAGCCAGCAGCCCAGCAACAGCAAGAAGATCAAGATCAGTCCTCAGCAGCCGCCTCCCGAGCCATACCTCCTGGAGAACCAGTGTCCCCAGTCCAGCCAGTTCAGCCAGCAGGATCAGAGGATGGGGCCTTGATAGGGCTCATCCGTGAGTTGATTGCGTCTCAGGATCGTCGAGGTGATGCCTTGCAGCAAGCAGTACAAGAAGCTCTGAACAGAAGTGGTCCTCGAGGGAACAGTGCGGTCAACAATTTCAAGCGCCTGAACCCTCCCTTCTTCGACGGCAGCGAGGATGCTATTGCTGCAGATGCCTGGCTGCAGGACATTGAAGTGATCTTAGAGGCAGCCAGGACCCCTGAAGCAGAGAAGGTGGCGGTGGTACGCCTGCAGTTACTGGATCTAGCCCGCAGCTGGTGGGCTATGCAAGCAGCGAGTTTGGGTACGCCTGTCATGTGGGCGGTATTCAGTGATATGTTCCAGACCAAGTACTTTGACGCAGTGGCTAGATATGACCTGCAGACCAGGTTTAGTAATCTCAGGCAGATGAGCAGGACGGTCGACGGATATGCGGCCGAGTTTTCAAGGTTGAGTCGGTTTGCTCCCACCTTGGTGGCAACTGAGCTAGACAGAGCACAGCGATTCCAGCAGGGGCTCCATTTGGAAATCATATTGGCAGTCGAGCAGTTCGAGCACACAACTTTTGATGCCGTCTTGCGAGCAGCGAGGAGGCATGAGTACACTTCCCGAAGGATAACGGACCGGACCGGAGATCGGAAGCGGTCTCACGACCAGATGAACCAATCGTCAGCACCGGCCCCAGCAGCTAGGGCCTTGACCATTGGAGCTACGAGGATAGATTCGGTCACCTCCTTACAGCATTCTGCTCCGATCTACCCCCAGCAACGGAAGCAGAAGCAGTCTTCCGCAATGGGCTGCACTCATTGCGGGAAGCCAGGGCACGTTGTTTCTGAATGCCGTAGAGCACAGGGGTTGTGCTTGGCTTGTGGAGCACCGAACCACATGATAGAATCTTGCCCGTTCAGAAACAGATCATCGTCGACAGTAACTAGTCCCTCGGTTATGGGACCAGTACCAGCACCAGCACCAGAACCAGCTCCAGTTCACCAACCACAGCAGCTCCCGTTCCCGGGTCCATTGCCGACTCAGGCCCAGGCCTTCCAGCAGCAGAGGCCTCAGCAGTTCGCCCTGGCCCAGGCCCAGATCCAGAATCGGCCGAGAGGTATATGTGTCCTCTCATCTTACTTTTCTACCGTCGTTATGAGGGCACATGTCATGTTCCATGTGTCCTAACTACAACGGTATATCCCGGACCCGAGCCATGTCCTAGATCATTCGAAAACGGTTATTGGTACCAATCTTTTTCGTATGAGGAGAGGCCCGTGTCCCTGTTTGACCAAAGAGAGAGACCTCAAGCGCAAGACTATCAGTTAAGTCCATGTTGCTTGAGTTCGTCGCTCCTTGGAGAGTCAAACGTGGGAGTGTGAGGATGATATCCGATCACGTTATCCCAATCGGTTTGGCTCGTGAGGTGTAATATCTTCCTTATGCCTTGCACTTCGATTCCTTGCTTGCATGTATGATTGTATGATTGATTGGTAGCATAGATTGCTTGCGATAGTATGGCCGTCCCGACATCTCTAGCCTCTTGATTAAATTCCGAGGACGGAATTATTTTAAGGTGGGTAGGATGTAGTGCCCCGAAATTCGTGATACGTATTTTATACGTGATCGTATTTCTGACCAGTATTTTTTCATTTTTCTTGACCAGTTAAGTTGTGGTATATTTCATACTTAGCATTGTAGTTTAATTGTCATTTATCATTCCTGGATTAATTCTGATTAATGGAGCTTGGTTTTATTTGGATAGGAATTGATTTGGTTTGGTTTATTATGCATTGGACCATCTTAGCTAACCTCCACCCTCAACACAACTTATCCTCCCCCATTAAAAATCCCCACCTAACACTCTCTCTCCTCATTATTTTCCTCCATTAATTCTTCTTCTTCTTCCTCCACACAACTCTCCAACCCATTAGGCAAGTGCACCTTGCCAACAAATAAGCACCCAATTTTATTTGTCCATTTGATAGATTAGGACATGTAGATCAACATTAGAACTTGGAATTTTGTGATTTGGAGCTTTCATTCTTCTAGATCTAGGTTTTAACCATTTTCGGAAATCCTTGGTTTTGATCTATTAAACTTTGATTTTTGCTTGTTTTGATGCTTCCATGTGGAAGAGAATTCAATTTTACTCAAGTTAGAACTTTGAAAATCTAGATTTGGTTTTGATTTGATCAAGTTATGAAGAATTGAAGAATTGAAGTTCTTGGTGTTCTTGGACTTGCTCTCGGCCAGGAAGAACAGCCCCCTGCCTTGCGCTTTTTAGCGCATGGCCGATTGCGCACCCCTGGCCTGTGCTCTTTAGCGCATGGCCATTTGCGCAGTCACTTGGCCAGCGCTTTGCGCTGCGCTGGACTGCGCTGGCGCAAGCTAGCCATGCGAAATCCAGCCATGCGCAAAGTGACCTCTGCGCAATCCATCTCTGCGCAGCCAACTCCTGCGCAGTTCACTCCTGCGCAGCCTACCTTCTACGCAATCCATCTGTGCGCCATCTGCCCCTGCGCACTTGGCACCCTGCGCAGTTGGTACACTGCGCAGCTCATCCTGCGCACTTGGCACCCTGCGCAGTTGGTACCCTGCGCAGCTCACCCTGCGCACTTGGCACCCTGCGCAGTGCATACCCTGCGCAACCAACTTGTCTATGATGAATTTGATATTTCATGATCTTGGCTCTTCTTTAGTCCTATTTTATATTAGTATTTTATTAGGTATTTTACGCCCATTTTATATCCTTACGCCTTTTGGCATGAACTTGATTTTTGCTTAATATATTGGAATGACTATTGTACATGGCATGGTATGACAAGGAACTAGTATAACATGACAGTGACCCGTAATGGTGCACTCCTGACATGACCAACCTGACTTGATAGTGGCCCGTCGTGGCGCACTCCTGACAAGTACCCTGACATGAATTATCTTGATAACTTGATAGTGGCCCGTGGCGGCGCACTCCTGACTTGACTTGACTTGATAACTTGACTTGACTTGCCTTGACACCGTGGGTGTTCCTGCTTGCTTGTTTGCACAATCCACTTGTCTTGTCTTGCATCATGTCTAGGACGTGACTCCCTGGTTCCCACGGTCAGGGATTCATATTGAATCTGGCTAGGTTAATGACTAGATTGATCAATTAGTTCATGGAGAATTTCCCAGTTACCTGTTGCCCCTTTGGTCCCGGCCTTATATATATATACATGGGATTTGTTGCTATCCGTCGAGATGAGCGCACTTCCAGCCCGCCGTCGAGCGTGGTACCTTAGGACACATGTATCTTACTACAGTGTGTCTGCTATATCATGCTATCTTTTCCTTTTCTTGCTGGGAGCATTCAGGTAGTAACAAACAGGTAACCGGACTTGGAATTCTCATTGCATCTTGTTAGTAATCAGTTCTGTGATAACCCTAGTTAGTTAAAGTAGTAAGCCGTAGTATTTGCTTGGCCGTGATTGATTGGATGGAGTCTAGTCCCTCTTGTCCTGTCCTGATCCTGTGCAAGGTCATGACATGACATGATTACTCGTGCTTTACCTTAATCATGTTTAATTGCAAGTCTTGAATTTGCGTATTTTATCTTGCCGATAAATGGTGGGAGAAACCAAGTTCCGTTCAGACGAAGGGTTACAACCCCGGTCCTTGTTTGGTTTACGGGTTGTAACCTGGCTATTTGAATAGTCCCATGGTCATCTCATCGTATATCATCCTGTCATGCCTTTCCATATGTTCTGTCTTTTATCGATTCTGTACAAGATTTGTCTTTTATATCTAACTATCATGCCTTTTTCTTAAATTACTGTCTCTTATTATGTAATTATATTATTGTGCTGATTGCTGGCTTTTGTTCTTATTTCGTGGCCTCCTTTGTGGCACTTGCTCTTTCTGGGGTCTGACCCAGCTGGTTTTGTATGGCCAGATACCGGAGCAGCAGCAAAGGATCTACCTGCTTTCCAGCCCGATGGTGAACACTAGACGGAACTCGGGCAACGAGTGGGTTTTCTCTTTTTGTTTCTCCCACTGTATTGTTAACTGATATTCTTTTGAGGCGTTTAGCCGACGAGCACTTGTTAGCTCGATGCACTTTACTTTCTGTCTGCCTACGGGCTGTAATCATGATTGGCAACTCGAGGTTGATCATGTATGACTTAACTCTTGCTAGTCCTTACATTTTGTACGACTAGCTTCATGATCATCTGGATATGTAATGTTTGGGACGCCTTACAATTGTATATTTGGTGGTCTGATATCTTGTTACTATCATTACTTGTTGAGATTGAGACAATAGCTTGATTTGACCCTAAGAGACTGATAGTTTGTAGCGTACCCTCACATAGCTAGACAGCCGTGACCGTATAGCGGGATGGTTGCCGTTCCGTTATACGTAGCTGGCTGTGCACGTCCCCGTTCTTCAGTATTCTGGTTCTGGGGCGTGACAGTTAGGCTATCGAAAGCCTTTGTAATCTCTGTTTCGGATATCAATAAAGAGAATTTGTTTCGTATACTCTGTTTCCTTTCGTTGTTAAATATCGAATCAAAAGATAACCATTTGAGAACTTGTCATCTTGCCTTGCACGAGCGCAACTCCAGGCTCGTGCGGCATCACGCCCCCTGCGAGGACGATAATTCGGGTGATTCCGGGTCGGGGAGTGACAAACTCTGCCTTACTCCTTGGACGATCGGACGACGCTTCGGCTCTGGTGAAGAAATGCTCTTTGTGTGGACGGGAGTTGCTCTATATTTCTCTCTGAGTCTCCGCCGCTCTCTGTGCGCTCTCTGTGTCTATGTGTCCAGTCTTCTCTCTCCAGTCTTTAGCAAGGGAATGACACCTTGCTATTTATAGGGCTTTGGGATAAGTAGGGTGTGCAGTAATTGCTCCTTAAAAAGTGGGCGGTTAAGGATTTGGTGAAGATTAGCCTTGATCTTATTGGTTGAAAATTAATCTGGACCGTCAATATTGATTGTAACAAATCTGGGCAGTTAATGTTGATTGTACCAAATCTGTATGGGCAATTAATGTTGATTGCAACAAATCTGCATGGACAGTTAATGTTGATTGCAACAAATCTGCAACGTGATGATTTATTGATATCAGCAAATCTGAGTGAATAAATCTTGGTCAATCTCCTGCCACGTGTCCCAACTGCCTGTTATGTCGATTGCCATAAATCTGGATTGTTGGGATCTGATCAACTCCTGTCACGTGTCCCAACTGCTGCGAGCCGCATGGAGGACTGTCATAGTTGGGCCGCATGAGTGTGGCCTCGTGTCAGAGCTGTATAAGGGTGGCCTTATCTGAACCGCATGGAAGTCCTTTAATCCGAGCGCGCATGAGGGTGGCTCCCATGATCCGAGCTGCATGGGAGTAGCAGCCGCATGGGGGTAGCCCCCAACCGAACCGCATAAGAGTGGCCACGTGTCAGAGCCGCATGGGTGTGGCTTTCCAAAATCGGAACCGCGTGAGGGTAGCCCCCATGATCCGAGCCGCATGGGGGTACCCCCCAACCGAACCGCATAAGGGTGGCCACATGTCAGAGCCGCATGGGTATGGCTTCCCAAAATCGAAATCGCATGAGGGTGGCCCCCATAATCCGAGCCGCATGGGAGTATCAGCCGCATGGGGGTACCCCCCAACCGAACCGCATAAGGGTGGCCACATGTCAGAGCTGTATGGGTATGGCTTTCCAAAATCGGAACCGCATGAGGGTGGCCCCCATGATCCGAGCCGCATGGGAGTATCAGCCGCATGTAGGGGTGAGCATTCGGTTTATTCAGTTTAAACCGAACCGAATAACCCAAAATCGAATTGGACCGAAACCGAATAAACGAAACCGAAACCGAACCGAATTGGCCCAAAACCGAATCAAACCGAACCGAATTAAATCGGTTCGATTTTAGGTTTATTCGGTTTATTCATATTTTTTTGATTTTTTTGAGATTTTTTTGTTAATATATATAGTAACTAAATATACATAGACATATTTAGTATATACCTATATATATTAATACTTATATATATAGTACACACACACACACACATATATAAATTAATTAATTAAAATTTTTTATTCGGTTTTCGGTTTTGGACCGAAACCGAAACCCAAAACCGAAATCGAAACCGAATAAAAAAATTTAGTATTTTCAAAACCGAAACCGAACTGAATTTTTTTAAAACCGAACCGAACCTCTTAATCGGTTCGGTTCGGTTCGGTTTTTGGTCCAAAACCGAATAATGCTCACCCCTAGCCGCATGGGGGTACCCCCCAACCGAACCGCATAAGGGTGGCCACATGTCAGAGCCGCATGGGTATGGCTTCCCAAAATCGAAACCGCATGAGGGTGGCCCCCACGATCCGAGCCACATGGGAGTAGCAGCCGCATGGGAGTGGCTGCCGCATGAAGGATGGTAGCCGCATAGGGAGCTTCGGAATTGGTGGATCGTGTCAGCTATATAAAGATTTTCTTCGTTTCCCTAGGAGCGCGCCATTATGTCAGAGTCATCATTGCAGCTTTATGTCAGAGCTATCAATTCACCTTTATGTCAGAGCTGCCGTGTTACGTCAGAGCATTAAATGAGGCCGCTGCTTGATGGCCAGCTGTAGAGGCGAACCGCATAGGGCCACGTGGCATTTACTCGAGCCGCATGGAGCTATTGGGGATTTCTGAGCCGCATGAGACTCTGAAGGACTTTTGAGCCGCATGAAACTCTAAAGGACTCTTGAGCCGCATGAAGCTTTAAGAGATTCTTTGAACCACATGAGACTCCCTCTGTTTTGGGCCGCATGGACTTTCCTGCTCTTTTCCATGCTTCTACATGCGCTAACGTCCGTGCGTCCAACAACACATCAGCTCACCTGCGCGCGCAGCCGCTCAGCAGCGCTTTGCGCTCTTGAGCCAGAGTCGATCGAGACTTAGCTCCTAAGGGAATAATCCCATGAGCATGACCAAAAGTATAAACGGTTCATTGAGGAGTTAATCACTTTTTTTTTCACTAGAAAAATACTCCCACATGGCACCTATATGTCCCACCACACATCATGTGCACATCTCAACACAAGCAAAGCTATAAACTGATATTCACATTTTTTTAGGGTGAGCAATGTAAAACTATTTTTCTAGTCATAAAGGCAAAAATATCAACAGTTATGTCTCGAGATCGCAGCTTTACTGCTGTTGGAGGTTGTTCAATTTGTAACAACCTTATTCTGTAGGAGTTATTGCTAATAACTGTCGCACTTATTAGAGAGTTACTTTGTGATTTTAAGATTATTGCAGATGAGGTTGTTAACCATCCAAATGAATTTTGAGTGCAAAGGATGTCAGCTTAGAATGAATTAATTAATCAAGTTTGTTAAGTAGGTACAAAGTAATAGTACTCAGAGATCTTTTGGACTATAAAACTAAATCTTTTTGTACAAAATGAATCAAATTGCAGATGGCGCGGGTTGAATGGTCACAAGTCACAGTTACCACCACACACGCAACCGTGCAAATTTTCGGTACAACAACACAAACCCCTCAATTCTCCCATCCTCCCCTTCTTTCTTGTCAGTGATCAATTTAATACTACATACATGCTTGCATCCGTTCTTTAGTTGATTCATTCATTCTTGCAAGATCACTCTATAGGTAGAAAAAAAACTTTGATACAGTAGGGGTATCAAAGTTTTGATATCCCCTATGTATGACATGTGGGCTTCTCTTGTTTTGTAAAATATATATATATATATATATATATATATATATATATATATATATATATATATATTTTTTTTTTTTTTTTTTTTTTTTTTTTTTTTTTTTTTTTTTTTTTTTTTTTTTTTTTTGAGAGGATCCATATGTCATACATAGGGGATATCAAAGTACCCCTACTGTATCAAAGTTTTTTCCCTATATGTAGGTAGGTGAGCACATAGGAATGTACATGTGTTTGCCATTTGTACAATAAAGAAGGCTTTTCCAAAGGTCTACGGACATACACGAACATAGATATTCTCTTATTAGAATTTTTTTTTTCATGTTAAAGAAAGAAGATGCATGAAACAGCATGAAAAGAAAAAAAAAAAGTTTCTAAAATTTTCAATTTAAGGGATGGATCGCCAACTCAATTGGCTGGAGAGCAGTGGTCAAAATTAAATGAGTTGTAGAAAAAAAAAAATTATCGCCAACTCACTAGGCTTGGGTGCAATCCGGCTGCATGGGATTATGGAATGTGGGGAACTTTAGCCAAGTGAGTTGGCTAGGCTTGGGTGCGTGAAATTACGCGGCATATGGGAAAGTAAACTTTGGCTAACTTTTAGCCAATTTATTTATTAATTTTATTAATTTATTAATTTATATTTTTTCAGTACGTGCGGATTCAGTTAAATCGTGTCTCTCCCCGCACACGACTTTTAGCCAAATGAATTGGCTAAACCTGAGTGGGAAACTTTAGCCAACTAAGTTGGCTAGAAAATAGAGAATAAACAAAGTTTTCAACTGCTGTATTGGAATTCTTTCGCCAACTCAATTGGAGAATAAGTAAGTTGGAGAATATGTTCCAACGGCTACATTTTTGTCCGTTGTATTTTTCAGCATGCCTATAAAACTAAGAGAGCAATCTCTCTCCTTCACACATCTCTTCCTCTGCCTCTCTCACGCAATCTCTCTCCCTCACACATCTCTTGCTCTGCCTCTCTCACTTATTCTCAATCTTCTTCTCACAGATCCGCTTTTTAGGCAGTATTTAACTCCCATGTTTCATAATTTCTCTCGGTTCGCTAATTTCTATGATGTCGAATTCATAATGCACGATCATAATCAAACAACTATAAATAAAATATATATATTATAATTATGTAAAAAAATATTACTTAAGATACTTACAATTTAATAAATTACCTATCCACTAAATATATGGCAAGAAATATGATTAACACGTTCCTGGATAATAAATACCTCTCCACTAAATAATTACCTCTCCAATTTTCATGCTTCCGTCGTTTTGGTTAGCCATCTACAAAAAATAACTACTATCATTCCCTACTATTATATGTGCTTACAAAAATAAATACTTAAAAATTAGCTAAAATATAGAATCACATTACGATTTACATTTTTTCCTTGCTACCCTCGGGTCTATTTTTTCCATACAAAAATAATTGAATAGGCAAAAGAGTTCTAATACAGCCGTTGAAAACTTTATTTTTTTCTATTTTCTAGACAACTTAGTTGGCTAAAGCTTTCCACTCAGTTTTAGCCAACTCATTTGGCTAAAAGTTCACTTCCCCACATGCCGGATAATCCCATGCACCCAAGCTAGACAACTCACTTGGCTAAAGTTTTCCACATTTTGTAATCCCATGCGTCCGGATTGCACCCAAGCCAAACTTTTTTCTACAACTCACTTGGCGAATTTTGACCACCACTGCTCTCCAGCCAATTGTGTTGGCGATCCATCCCATAAATTGAAAATTTTAAAAAAATTCCTTTCCATGCTATTTCATACGTCTCCTTCCTCCTACATGAAATTTTTTTTTCCTTTCCATGCTATTTCATACGTCTCCTTCCTCCTAATATGATCATCTAACATAGATATTCTCTTACTCTAACTCCAACTCATGTTTAACTTATCCTTCCTTACGATCTCCATTTTGACAGGACTTCGTATCCCCGTCGTATCGGTTTTGACATTTTTCGTGAAACTTTTTATAATTCTAATGGGTTTATGCTCTTTCGTTTCTGATCGCAAACTATTCACACTTTCAGAAAATTATCACTTATTTAATGTTATTATAGTTGAAAGTGTATAATTAAACAATAATTAATAATTATGTTAGTGAGAATATATATATATATATATATATATATATATATATATATATATATATATATATATATATATATATATATATATTTGTATTATGGAACCAACATATGTTATATACGTTGGATTGGAATTGCATAATTTCAATCCAATCCATAAAACATAGGGTGGTTCTATAATACAAAACCAACTGACTGATTTTGCCAATCCTAGTCTAGTGGTAGTGGTAGTGGTGAGGCAGGCGGCCCGAGTGGTCAAGATCTCGAATTCCAGTGGGAGCGATTCAGAAAACTAATTACCATTTCTACATATATATATATATATATATATATATATATATATATATATATATATATATATATATAGGGTCGTTCTACAATACATCCGCTGGAAATGGATGTATCGATACATCCGAAATCTGGACCGTTGGATGTTGATCCAATGGTTCGGATTGAATAATAGTGTAGAAACATCATTTAATGCTGATTTAGACTTTTGACCTGTTGGTAACTTGCTTTAGCAGGTCATTCTTCACTTTAATTTTTTCAATGAACACCCTAAATTAATTCATATTTACTCTCTCAAAAGTCCATCCAATTTAATATTTCGTATTATATTTTTTTTGGTTACAGGCCGTCGTGGTGGTGGTATTGGTGGTTGGGGTGGAAAGAGAAACAGAGATGAAGATGGAAATAAGAATCGGTCCGGATCGCGTCGAACGTCGTCGAGCCCTCCTAGAACAACGAGGAGTACCAGCTGCGCCGTGAAGAATCGGTTCGCTTCCCGTCGGACATAGTCGAAACCTCCTCGAACAAGAAGTATTAGCGGCGCCGCTCTAATTTTACTGTCCATGCCATTGTCAGAAATCTTATTTTTCATCTAATAATTTAATATTTTGTTAATAAAGCTACATGTCACGGTGGTGGTTGTGAACTGAGGAAAACCTGCTTCTGAGGTCGGGCGGATCATCTTGTCACATATTTTTAAAAAAAATCTGTATTGATCGGACGAATTTTTTTTACTTTTCTAATGATAATATTTTCGAAGAGAATATTTTATTTGGACGGTGAACGGCCATTCTCTTTGCTTTTAACACGGAGAATGGCCATTCTCTTTGCTTTTAACACGACGAATGGACGGAGAATGGCCATTCTCTTTGCTTTTAACACGGCGATTGTACGGAGAATGGCCATTCTCTTTGCTTTCTACACGGCGAATGGACGGAGAATGGCTGTTCTCTTTGTTTTTAACACGGAGAATGGCCATGCTCAAGGAGAATGGCCATTCTCCGTTACTTTAACATGGAGAATGGCCATTCTCCGTTCTTTGAAAACGGAGAACGGACACTCTCTGTGCTTTTAACAAAGTATGGTACATTTAGGACTGGAAATGTTCAAGTATCTCATATTTTTTTCACCAAATATTTACAGTATTTTTAATATCATTTACCATAGTACATTCATTTTATATTAAATCATTTTCAAGATAATCCGAATATCATTTTATCAGGCTTCCACTGTATGGCTGAACAAAATTTCTTGCGAATGTTTGAATATAATTAACCTACTATCAAAGAGAATTTTTCTTACATTACATTATGCCTTACACTGGCATCGACTTCATACTGATGGCATCGATGTACTGATGGCAATAACAAAGGATGAACATGCAGGATTACAATTATGTTTCCGCAATAACAAGGGATGAACAAGCATGATTACAATTTTGCTTCAGCAATAACAAGGGATGAACATGCACTGGCATCGAATTCATACTGATGGCATCGATGTAATGATTTTTTACAGAAAGCAAAACACATTACAATCAAATAAAGTTTCAGTGATCCCAGGAATGCATCCGTAATGTGGCCACCTTTAAACCCTAGCAATGCACCCAGGACTCACGAAATCTGTGATGGGCATCTGCAAATCAAAGGAATACACCAAAATATCAATATCATCTATCAAGGCCAACTGCCAACCAAATAAACGCTTCAACCAGAAAATCATAATCAAATTAAGTATACTTCATTCCAAGTCCAATAAACTGCATAATTCACGTTACAGTAATCTGTCCAATCCACGTTAGTAATTCAACATAGAACCTGCATAATTCACAATACAATAATCCAAATAAATATCAGACCTACTCTAAATTCAAGACCATATTACATTTTCAAATCAAATTACGAACTATGCACTGAGTACAAGCGAAAAGTTTAATCTTACAATATTTCAAACACAAAATTTAGTTTGTCCGCCATGACCAACAAATATTCAGAACAATATTACAAGTCAAATATTACTTCCACATTGAAATAAGAGACATTCAAAACTCAAAAGATGAATCTTCATAGACGTCTCCATCTTCATCTTCTTCTTCTTGTTTCTTTTTTTTTTCCTACTTCTTCTTTCTCAAAATATCCTTCACCTACACCTTGAGGGACGGATGAAGAAAAATTATAGTCAGTATTGACTCACTTTATAGGTAGAAATGACATCCAGAAACATAAATAGAAGTATCAAAGTGATGGCTAGCATTAAAGTGTCAATGTGCACAGTATGTATTTTTACATAAGATTTTGGGCTAGCCCCATTTACCTTCTTCACGTGGGAAGGAAAATCTTATTCTTGGTCAGCAAATTCAACCTCTATCTGGTTAATCTTATCCAGAATCAATTTCTGGTTGTCGGATATAGTCTTCATCTCTTTGAAGACATTCTCAAAGTTTGCAGCAACAAAATTGTATAGATCATCAACCCTGTCCTTAGTGTTTTTGATTCCATAAGTTGATGGTTTTCCAGATGTTGATGGTTTGCTTGCAGCTGCTGCCCGTTTTCCAAACATTCGAGTGAAGGTTAGTTTTCTCATGGGGCCTTTGTTTTTAATATAAACATCCCCTGCTAAGCTTGGGACAGAATGTTTATTAGCCATCGAGCATACAAATCCTCCGAAAGGGAGAGCTGTCCTTGCAGTTGGTTTTCCCACGAGATGCATCATTCTACTGAACATGTAGGAACCTATATCCATCCTTTTTTTCTTCCCCATATAATAAAGAAATTTTACTCTCTCGGGATGGATGGAAAACTCATGTCCAGTAGGGTTGAGTGTTTGAGATACGTAGGCATGCAACAATTTATACAAAGTTTTTAATTGATCTTTGTATACATTTTGAGGGGTCTTGGCACCCATTGAAACACCTGTAATCTCATGAATTGCATCCGTCATGGAAACATTATCAATATCTTTCATATCAAACTCAGGAACTGGATCAAATCCATAAAATTCGTTGATGACAGCAGCATTTACCCTAATCAGTTTCCCTCTCAGAAATACCAGTGGTTGATCCTCTTCTTTTTCTTTAATTTCAGCCGGAAGATTTGAGTAAAATTCTCTTACTATTGTTTGGGAGATTTTCTCAAGACAGGATTTGTTCAGTTTCTCCAATTGATAGAATTTCAATATATCCAGGAAAGCTTCGTCTTCGACATCATCCATCTTAATTGATCTTTCAGGCATAACAGCCTTTTTCTTGAAATATTTAATGTATATCTTCTTAGTTTTAGAGTCTTTAAATTTTTTTACCTCCTCTCCAGCCTGGGACTTATCTGATGATTGCTCTTCCTCTTCATTTTCCTCTTCTGATGAGGATTCAAAATCCACAGAGTACGCTGATGACTCTGTATCCGTTGCCACCTTAGCCTTCGCTTGAGTACGCCTTCGATCTTCATAAGTTGAGTCTTCCGACGACTCTGTATCGAAGATAGATTTTCTGGTCTTTGTCGAGCAATGAGTGTTTTTAGCCTTTTTTGCACGTGGCTTGGCTGCCGCCTCCGCTTTCATCGTCGCTGCCGCCGCCGCTGCTTCCGCCGCTGCCCTTTCGGCCTCTGCCCTAGCGACCATAATCTTGGTTTTCGCCGCCCTTGCAAGTTCTGCCCTTCGGGCCTGTATCGCATCCCTTCGTGGATCCTTCCCCTTCGACGACGGTCGTTGTTTCTTCGGCGGCATTTTGATTAGAAGAGGGTTTGGGAGAGGGTTTGAGAGAAGGAAGAGGGAAAGTTCGACCGTCTTATATGACCTTGGGAAGTGGAAAAAATTAGAATAGTTTTGAGTCTTAAATTAAATTTATTACTATTATTACTAGTATAAGACGGTCGAATTTATTACTATTAAATTTAAAAAACTACTTTCCAAAATTAAATTTATTACTATTATTACTAGTATATATCCATGCGAAATTACTACATAATCCTTTGGGATTTTGATACCTTAATTTTAAAAAATTCTTTTCCAAAATTAAATTTATTACTATTATTACTAGTATATATCCACGTGTTCCGTATAAATTATTGAAAAATTTGGCAGAAAAAACGTGGTGGAAACATATTTATTTAAAAAAATTTGACAACATATTTAAGAATGTGAAGTTTAAGACTCAATATTTCCATTTTACGAATATTTGATTAAATTTTTGAAAATAAGAAGACTATGTACTTGAAAAGAGTAAAATTGAAACAATCAATGTTGTCCTCAAAAAGGATTTTATTATAAAAGACAGAAGAGCAGACATAAACGGTGAATAGAATACTCAAACGATTTAATTTAAACGGGAAAGTTATTCTCCGTTTCAAGTAAACGGAGAATTCCATTCTCCGTTCCAACTAAAACGGAGAATATAATCCGAAGGGGCAGATTCATTAGGAATAAATGGCATATAAATGGAAGAATTCATTGGTATTAATGGCATATAAATGGCAGATTCATTGGTATTAATGACAATAAAAGTGACTGTAGCTTGGCGCATGAGTTCGAGTTGTTAAATTTTGCAATAAATGGCAGAATTTGGGAGATCTTATTATAAAAATGACTGCCCTTTTGGTGCATGAGTTCGAGTTGTTTCATATGTAAATAAAAGTCAAACATTTCGTGGTTTTGACAATGTAAATGTAATTCAAAAATGATTATATTATAAAAGCAGAGCTTATCAAAGACAGAAGTTCCTTGCCCAATTACATCATAATTACATTGTTGTTTTACAATGTCATTCTTATGTGGCAAATGTCATTCTCCGTTTTAATTTAAAACGGAGAATGATATTCTCCGTTTTAATTTTAAACGGAGAATGATATTCTCCGTTTTAATTTAAAACGGAGAATAAACATTCAAATTTGTTTTTAACACTGTGAAGCTATTCTCCGTTTAAATCAAAACGGAGAATGTTATTCTCCGTTTAATAAAACACAGAGAATGCTATTGTGGTGTCGTGGTTACACTGCTAGACTTGTATTCAAGAGGTCATTGGTTCAAATCTTGACTATAACAATATTTTGTTTTACTTATACTTTTTTTGTAAGTTAATTATGGGTGCTATTTAAAAGGAAAAAAACTTTGATACAGGCATCTATGTATGACATGTGGGCCATCTCAAAAAATAATGTGTATATATATATGTTTACACGTTTTACAAAGCAAGAGGGGACCACATGTCATACATCGGGGTATCAAAACTTTGAAAAGAGTTTTGTTAGAAAAGAGTTTTGTGGGCCCTATTAAAATTTATGTATATATATATATTTGTACACATTTTTTTAAAGCAGGAAGGGCCCACATGTCATACATAGGGGGTATCAAAACTTTGATACCCCCTACTGTATCAAGAAAAAAAACTTTGATACAGTAGGGGGTATCAAAGTTGGCAGAATTCGAAGGGGTATATTCATTGCTATTAATTGCATTGGTATTGATGGAAATTAATTGTTCCAGTCTTACTTAGCTTTAATTGAGCAGGGGCAGAATTCGAAGTGACTGCCTTTTTGGCGCATGAGTCCGAGTTGTTCCATGCCTATAAATGCCAGTAGTGTAGAGAGAGTTTGTTCTCATCTCACTTAGCTTTTCTTGTGGCGATGGACTCTACCGATCCTCCGCCTTGGCAAGACTCTTTCCTCTTGGTTGTCGATCTCCTCGTTCGAAGAAGCTTTGGTGGTGAAGTCCTTCAGAAGACTGACATGTGCCTGGGTTTGGATTTATTGCCAACCCACGCTCTGTCGAAGCGCCCGCACGTTGATTGGCTCGGACTATGCACGGTGTTCCTTTGCCGCCAGGAGTTCATCTCTTCAACGTGTTCCATTGGTCCGACGATGCACGGTGGTGAAGTCCTTCAGAAGACTGAGATGTGCATGAGTTTGGAGTTTATTATCGTTCCACGCTCTGTCGAATCGCCAGCCAGGAGTCTATCCCTTCGATATGTTCCTTGTTGAACAAGTATGGCTTTGCACGGTGCTCTGCCACAAGTTAACAAAATTCCTTGAGACAGAGGGATCCTTTGCCTCATGAGTCTATCTCTTCTACATGTTCCTTGTTGAAGAAGGGTGGCTTTGCACGGTGCTCTGCCTCAAAACAAAATTCCTTGGGGCAGTGGGTTCCTTTGCCTCAGTGAGTTCCTTTGCACGGAGGATGCACGATGAAGTGACTTGCCTCAAGGAGTCATGCAACGGTTTCTATGCTCTAACGATGCACGATGAATACGACGCGGACACGAACTGAAAGACGACAGAGAACAACACTCCTTGACAGTTGAAGCTTTCAATTGAATTCCTTGAGAACAACACTCCTCTGACGATGCACGATGAAGTGTTTTGCTTCAAGGAATCCAATTGAAAACTTCAACTGTCAAGGAGTGTTGTTCTCTGTCGTCTTTCAGTTCGTGTCCGTGTGGTAGATGGTATTGATCGTGCATGGTCAGAGCATAGGAACCGTAGCATGACTCCTTAAGGCAAGTCACTTCATCGTTCATCCTCCGTGCAAAGGAACTCACTGAGGCAAAGGAACCCACTGCCTCAAGTAATTTTGTTTTGAGGGAGAGCACCGTGCAAAGCCATCCTTCTTCAACAAGGAACATGTCGAAGAGAAAGACTCCTGAGGCTAAGGAACCCACTGCCCTTTTGGCGCATGAGTTCGAGTTGTTTCATATGTAAATAAAAGTCAAACTTTTCGTGGTTTTGACGATGTAAATGTAATTCAAAAATGATTATATTATAAAAGCAGAGCTTATAAAAGACAGAAGTTCCTTGCCCAATTACATCATAATTACATTGTTGTTTTACAATGTCATTGCTAGGATCGATTTACATATTTGCTTGAAAGCAACTCCTTAGCCCATGCCAACCTCATCTTTGTCATCTTCTGGTGAGTTTCATTGTCATTTCCTCCCGGTATTTCGAAGGGAGGATTCATCAACCTATTCATATAATACGCCGTGTACAAGAGACAGTTGGGTGCCCGTTGTTGTGGGCAATTTAGAGAACAATTCAGCACTTTGCTCTCATACTCCTTCTTCGCCGGGCATCTCTCCCTCATCATATCAACTTTTCTTCTGACGATAGGCTCTAAGGTTTTCTTCGTTAATTCTGCATCCACCTTGCACGTATCGTACGTGGTTTGCAACAAGGAGTTGTAGTGTGTCCAGTCGTAGGAGATAAAGTTGAATGTGAGCAGAGTATAGTGTTTGATGGTTGCATTAAAAAGTGGGATCAATAACAACTCTATGTCGTCCTCCAAACCCATGACGAAGTCTTCTACTTTTTGGATGTCTTCACAGGCGCCGGATTTTGCGGTTTCTTCATTGACACGTTGAATGACGGTCTGTTGTTTCCCAAAAATAATACACAATATCATGAGTAATTTTTTTTCTGTCATTTTTCATCGGTGTACACATGAATATGGATTTTTCTGTTTGAATACTTACCAATGTGTGGGCCGACATGAATGCAGACCACTTATGTGATTGGGCCGCCGGCTTTTTTTTTCTGGATCAATGGCACCTTCTTCGAACTAGACGGGGCACACCTTTTACTGCCTTGAATTTCTCTCATCTTTCTTATTATTATGTCCAGTATGCCATGCTCCATGTCGTCATAGTTGAGTATGTCTTGCATGTCTACTGCCGACAGCTGGACTGAAACTTCATTTTCACCCTCTTCCGGAAAAAATTCGTATACCATATCACTGCACATAAATTTAGTTTACATTAAATTAATAAATATAGATTCTCATTACATAATTGTGAAAAAAGTCTAGAAAAAAGGAACGAAAAAAAGGGTTCAGAATACATACTTTGGAGAATTCTTTCTGGGAATTACGATGTCGATGTATTGTTTCTTCAGCTCTTCATCCGCATGTTTCCAAAGTAAGAGTTCATCGCATTCCCTTAGTATGACGTGGTTCTTCTTTAATTCAGCCATTTTGGCGTCTTCTCGGGATTTCGTAGCATCATTAACCTTCCGCTTTTTATTAGCCTCTCCAACTGTATTGCTTTTAATTAACCTCTTTCCCCCCGATCCTCCTCTTCTTCTGACTTCTCTTGGAGCAGCAGGTTCAACAGCAGCTTGTAACTCCTCATTCTGAAGTACTTTAGCCATGGCTTCGAGATCTTTAATTTTGCAATCCTTTTCATTGGCTTCAATCTTAAATGATTCAACTTTATTTTGAAGCTCCCTTTTCTCCTCAACGAGCCTTTCATTTGTTTCTCTGAGTTGTTTGGTTGTTCGCACTGAAATAAAACAAACAACAATGAAATGTATGATGTGAACCTAACACGGAGAATGACATTCTCCGTATAATATAATACGGAGAATAGAATTCTCCGTTTGGAATTACACGGAGAATAACCTTTCCAGTATCGACATGATATGGAATAGCAATTATCCGTTCCAAATAACACGGAGAATGACTATTCTCCGTGTTATAGTACACGGAGAATAGTCATTCTCCTGGAAGATTACAAATCAGGAATTTGAAATAGAAAAGATTTTACCTTGTGCATGTAGATCTGATTTAAGAACAGAATTCTGCTTTCTCAAATCCTCCAGTTCATGCACAGAGCCCTCCATCAGAACGTTGACTGCACGTTGTTGTAATTCTTGTGCCTCGAGCTCTTTCAGCTTTTCTTTGAGTTTCTCGTTCTCAAGGTTGGCTGCACGTAACTGCGCTCCTTGTGCCTCCATCTCTTTTAAATTTTCTTTGAGTTCTTTATTCTGCGCTTCAAGAACAGAATTCTGCTTTCTCAAATCCTCCAGCTCATGCACAGAGCCCTCCATCAGAACGTTGACTGTACGTTGTTGTGATTCTTGTGCCTCGAGCTCTTTCAACTTTTCTTTGAGTTCTTCATTCTGCGCAAGAATATCAGAATAATGTCTTCTCAAATCCTCCAGTTCATGCACAGAGCCCTCCATCACAACGTTGACTGCACGTTGTTGCTCTTCTTCTGCCTGGAGCACTTTCAGCTTTTCTTTGAGTATGGCATTCTCAAAGTTGGCTGCACGTAACTGCGCTCCTTGTGCCTCCATCTCTTTCAACTTTTCTTTCAGTTCTTCATTCTGCGCAAGAATATCAGAATGATGTCTTCTCAAATCCTCCAATTCCTTTGCTGAGTCGTCCATCACAGCGCCCATTTCATGATGCGGTGTTATCCGTTGTTCATCAAAATTATCCCCACCTGCTTCTTGGTGTTCTTTCTCTCCCTCTTTTTCAACTTCTTCTAGAGGTGGCTCCTCTTCTTTGTGCCCTTCTTCTTCCCCAACAGGTATAACCAGATCTTCCAATATCATCTTTGATCTCATTTTGTTGTGATATTCGGCCTTGAGGAAGTTTGAGATATCGTACCCATTCCATGTGAAAATCTTGGGTAATCAGGAATTGGGGCGAACTTCCTTTCCACAAATTTACTATGTTCTGCAAACCAATAGAGGAAGTATATTGTGCAACCTTCCAATTTGTGGAAAGCCATTGAGTAATCCCCCTGTTCAGTTTTGCTTCTACTCCTCTTTAAGCTATCCATTACATATGCCAGGATTAACCTTGGCCAGCATATACTCTTGATCACGTCCACACTGTCTACCAAGGCCAAAAATCTGTACGGCAAATTTGAACCGCCAGACTTTGTGAAGAATACAGTTTGGCACAAATGGAAGATTATTAGCTTGGCCAAATCATCTGGATTAACAGCGTTATCTCCGCCACGAAGCCGTCGTAACAATTCAAAGAACTTGTCTCTCACTTCCTTATTCGTGACTTCTGAGTGTTTGCCCTTAGTATTAGCCAGCAATCTTGTGAAATGATCTCTGCACAGGCTCAATGATGCTGGTGGTATGGGCTGCTGTTGTTTTTCCTTTATCAATCTTCTGTAAGAAACATCATCAACGCTTTCTTCATTCAGCGGTAGACCGAATATGACTGCCATATCCTTGACGCTTGGCGCGATTTTAATATTGGTGCTCAATTCAAAGCACCCGACGCCATCTTCTTCTTCTGTGTAACTTGCAATTAAATTCTCAAGCCCTTCCGTTACCTTGGCCATTTCGGAGACGTGGACTCTGTTTTGGTAGAAAACCTCGACAAAATTCCAGAAACCGGTATTCTTCAAGGAACCAATAACTGGCTCAGGTAAACGGCCAGCATCTCGATTGACCTCCTCCATAAGATTTAGCATTGGCTTGAAGGTAGAACGGAAAAGTCTTGAATCCTTATTCCGGACAGATTTTCTTTCTGCAAAAAAAAAAAAAACCAAAAATTAGGTCGGAGAATGGCCATTCTTATGGGTTTTAACACTGGGAACGGCATTCTCCGTTTCAAGTTAGACGGAGAATGACATTATCCGTTCCAAATTAAACGGCGAATAGAATTTAACATTCAAATGCGTTTTATGACGGAGAATGTTATTTTCCTTGAAATATATACAGAATTTGCGAACATAAAATCAAAGTTATACATTCTGTTTGCACTTCTTCTTGCACTTCTTTTTGTTTAGCAACTTTTTCCTTTTTCTTTTTTGCAACTTTCTTAGAATAGGGTTTCCGTTGTTCTCCTTCTGTCGCTTTTGGATTTTCTGTAACTGGTGCATCTTCTCTATTTGGTAATGCTGCCGGTGATGATTCTGCCGCTGATGCCGACATGGTATGAATATTGCGAATGGGGAGGAAGTTTGAAGATTTTGGAGGAGAATGACCTAGGTTTGAGTACAGACTGGAATATGGAAGAAGAGGAAGCTCCGAAACGGTTTTTCTTTTCCCTTTTCTTTTTTTAAAAAAAGGGTTCGGGGGTGTTTTGAATTAATTAGAAGGGCAAAAATGTCATTCGATGGAAGTGCAAAAGACTCTTTTCTGCTTAATCAAAAAGAATTGAAGCCGTTTGGCAAAAATGTCATTACAACTCAACAAAACAAATGAACATAATACATTAGGGTTTTCCATACATTAAATATAAAAGAAGAAGGAAAAAAAATCATCGTCTTCCATATTCAACCAGTTTGGACTTCTTATTTAGCTCTTCATTGTGCTCTGAAGTTGTAATCCATTCAGCAACTATGCGTCTTTCCTTTTCCGCATCAAACTGCATATAACAAACATAACATCAAAAATATTGCTCTAAAAAGTTGAAGTTTTTGACGACATATTTTCATACTTACATCGATAGAACGGTAGTCCAGGCTACATCGGTCTTTCATGAATGCAATTAAAAAAATTCCACAATCAAGTAAATTGCCTTGGCGGGGAACATAAGAAGGACGTTTTATTGCAAAAGTAGAAAAGCTGAACCTAGCATCTCTCAGCTTCAAAATCTCTTCTTGGAGAAAGATATCCAAATTTGAAAGCTACAATTACCAGAAAACAAATATGTATTAGTATAATGCGTATTCTTGTACCCAATTCATAAAAATTGATGAATATGAGCTTACTATTTCTTTTATAACTGTTCTGCTTTGAATCGGATCATCTTCAGATGCAAGTGAGTCCCAAATTTCAACAGTCCTGTTTTTAAACACAACTCTTGCAAGAGTATAGTGTTCGCCCAAATGAATGGGTATGTATATCTGAATCAGGATAATTAGGTAAAACAAATTAGTAAATTTTTAGAAAATTAGGATTAATAATTAAACATAAATACATTAATACCTCTTTACAAGTGCTTAAAGATCCCATGTAATCCTGAAAGTATTTATACTTCTTCCATATTTCATAAGGCTTTTTGACGGATGGAGGTAACGTGGCTTTCTACATTCACATCAATTAATACATTAAGAAGGACAAACAAACGAGAAAATTGTTAATGCATATGCATTGAAGAATAAAATGCTCACTCACCGACATCCTTATTGGTAAAAACCATACTTTAGCTTTATTGGAGGTTCTTTTCCGTTCCTCCGCGGTGAGAATAGCAGAGACAATACTTATAATCTGAATAAAACATTAAAAATATCAGCGATGGAATCGAAGTAAACATAGATGGCATCTAAGAAGAAATATACTATCTATACATACCCCATTGGTAATTCTCGTTAAAGGAGCTAAGGTCTTCATCTCCCACCGAGACACATAGGTTTTGTTGCAAGATGATATTATTTCACTAAGAAAAGAAACGAATAAATTAGGAGAAAAAAACTGTTGGAATAAAATCAAAACTCATATTACTTACTCGTCATCTCTATCATCTGCAAAAATATAGTCGTAATATCTCGAAGAAACACTAGTACAATTGCTAGGCTTCGAGGTTGAACCACTTATTAAATTTTTGGATGGTGTGACCGGATTTATATTTATACGCATTCTTTTAGAAGGACTGCTAAAGACAGTTTCTTCTTCTTCTATAGCTTCCAATGCGAGATATCGGTCCAATCCTTTACTACGAGACTGTAGCTCCACGTCCTCCTCTTCGGAAGAAGATTCAACGGAAACCACCTTCACATTATTAAATGCTCTAGATGAAGATGCCTGCTTCAAAGCTGGAGATTCTTCAATCTTATCCAAACGCCGAGATAACTTAATT
>JANAVB010025198.1:20729303-20816803 GCA_029216955.1 Iris pallida | reverse complement strand
CATAGCCTCTGCAAAGCTTTCAGGCTCTCCTCCGTCAGTCAATAGCACATACTCATCCGGTGAGTATCTCGTAGATGGTCGACGATCTCTGTCGCTCCTTCTCCGTGGAGCCACTGGTGCTGGCTGTATACCAATAGCCTCCTCCCCTTCAGGAACTCCCTTCCCGGTATGCTCATCCTCCTGAGGGACACCCTGACCACCATCAGCAGGCTGATGATCAAGATTGGAAGCAACTCCATGTACTGGCTCCCCCATAATGGGATCCTCTGCGATGTCCTCTGGAAACTGCTCGAAGCGAAATGACTCTAACTCAGGCAATTCCTCAGCCTCAGAAGGCGTCTCGGAATCCTGAGTGTTGGTCATGGTCTGATCCTCGACGAACACCACGTCCCTGCTTCTGTAGAGCTTTTTTCCCACCGGGTCGTAGAGTCTATAGCCAAACTCATCCCGACCGTAGCCGACAAAGACGTATCGCCTCGTCTTCGGCTCAAGTTTGGTCCTCTCGTCCTTCGGTACATGCACGAAGGCCTTACAGCCAAACACTCACAGGTGATTGTATGACGGCTCTTTACCGTACCATACTTTGTCAGGCACATCACCCTGTAAAGGAGTACTAGGAGACAAATTAATAACATAAGCGGCTGTGAGAAGAGCCTCACCCCAATAACTGCCCGACAAGTTTGCTTCTGACAGCAAACACCGCACCCTCTCCATCAGTGTCCTGTTCATGCACTCCGCTACACCATTGAGCTGAGGTGTCTTTGGCAGAGTCTTCTGGTGTCGTATCCCCTGCCCTCTGTAATAAGCATCAAAGGGACCGATGTATTCGCCGCCATTGTTGGACCGAACACACAATAACTTCTTGCCCGTCTCTCTTTCAACAGAGGCCTGAAACTCTTTGAAAGTAGGCAGCACCTGATCTTTGGTCTTTAAGGCATAGACCCAAACCTTCCTGGAACAATCATCAATAAAAGTTACAAAGTAAGAAGCACCACCAATGGATTTTACCTTTATAGGACCGCAGACATCCGAGTGAATCAACTCGAACAACGCTGACTTTCTTGAACTTGGGTGACTTTGGAAAGACACCCTATTTTGCTTCCCAGCTAAGCAGTGCGTGCACTTGTCCAACTTTGTAGACTTGAGCCCTGGAATCACCTTCCTGTTCACCAAGTAGCTCATCCCCTTCTCGCTGATATGGCCGACCCGCCTGTGCCACAACTCGGTAGACGCATCACTGACTGCGTTTACCTCCTGTGCCCCCTGTGCGCTCCCCTCCATATAGTAGAGACCAGACTTCTTGTTTCCTCTGGCAATCACCATCGAACCTCTGGAAAGCTTCCACTGACTATTTCTGAAGAGACTGAAGAATCCCTCATCATCCAACCTTTCAACCGACACCAGGTTGAAACGGATATCAGGGACATGACGAACATCTTTGAGAACAAGAACCGCAACCGTCTTCATCCTCAAATGCACATCTCCAACGACAACCGCCTTTGACACATCTTCATTGCCCATCTTCAACACTCCACAGTCACCTGTCGTATAAGTGGCAAATAGTGCCCTATTGTGAGATACATGTGCTGAAGCCCCTGAGTCCACCAGCCAAGAATTGTCATCGCAGGCGAGGTTTGTGATAACCTCATCACCTACGACGATCACATCACCTCCATGTATCGAAGCCGCCGCTGTAGTGTTCTCATCTTGCTTCCCCTTGTCGCCCTTCTTCTCTATCTTCCAAGCGAAACAGTTTCGCTTGATGTGGCCCTTCTTGCCACAATGGTAACACTCCGAATCCTCGTACCGACCCTTGGACTTTCCCCTGCTCTTGTCTCTGCCACCACCTGGACCTCCTGCTTTTGCCCCTTCTGCGGCTCTCCGAAACTAGTGTCTCTGAGTGATGGGATGTGGATGAAGTGCCCTGAGAACATCTTCGCATCTCTTCATTCAGTATCCCGCTCTTAGCAAACTCCAGACTGACTACGCCTTCCGGAGCAGAAGCGATCATAGATACTCGTACGGTCTCCCACGAGTCTGGCAATGTGCATAGCAACCAAAGTCCTTGAACCTCGTCGTCGAACTTGACTCCCATCGAGGATAGCTGGTCCACCATGCCCTGGAACTCACTCAAGTGATCCGTAATGGATGCACCATCTTTGTACCGCAGACCCATCATCGTCCGGATCAGGAACAATTTGTTTACCCCGGTCTTTTTTGCGTACAAAGATTCCAGCTTCTCCCACAACGTCTTCGCATGCTCAATATTGGCAACATGGTTGTACACGTTCTCGTCAAACAAACTGCCGCATGTACCCACACATCTGTATATGCTCGAAGTTCCAGTCCTCATCGGATTTGTCACTGGGCTTCTCGGATGCAAATACTGAAAGATGCAGCTTCTTGACGAACAGCAAATCCTTTATCTTGCTCCGCCAATAATGGTAGTTGGTACCGTTCAGGTTCACCATGCGCACCGACTTCGCGTGGCTCAATTGCTTTGGTGGTACTCGAAGTTATACCCAATTAACAACACAGTACCTAATCTATTATTCCTTACTTAAAAGTAATACACGTTCTAATTATGGTGTATTACAGTCCCTGTAGCCAATTTCCGTCAAGTGCCTAACAGAAATGCCGACGTGGCTTCCCAACTCGGTAACTGAGTGTACACGTGTGCAGTCCACGTGTACACTCAACTTATTATAACCTTATTTGACCTTCATTTGTCTCTCTCTCTATTCGATCGACATACTCCGACGAGAAGACGAGGCCACCGAGAAACGCGAACGTCGAGGAGACGAGGGCTGCGGCTGAAGGCGACGCTACCGGAGCATTCGCAGATGGGTACCTCTCTCCCTTGCTCTCTTCTTCTTCTTCTTCATCATTTTCGAATCTCACGTTGTTTCTCTTTATTACCGAAAGCCTAAAATTTGAAACCCTAAAATTTGAAACCCTAACCAGTAGTTATTATTATGGAAACCCTAAAGTAATTTATTGTGTAAGTCATTCAATAATTTATTGTGGAAACCCTAAAATAAAAGAAGAGCCGATCTGAAAATGTTTCTGCTGAAAAAATTGCAGCAAACGAAGGAAGTGAAAAGGAATGGGATCTTGCGAAGATCCCATGTTATTGCGAAGGAACTTCTCCGTGCAAATTATTCACTGCAAATACACCTTGGAATCGTGGGCGCCAATTTTTAAAATGTGCAAAGGAGGTATGATGTGATTTTTGGTGTTGGACTGATGAACTTCGGTTATGTCGTTGCGAAGCCGGATTTTGCAAAATACGAACATTAAAGGTGCCTAGGAGCTTAGATCAAAAATTCTACTGTTGTCCATTATCTACTAGTGTAAGTGAAACATACTTTTCTTTGTACATTAATATAAAATAATTATTATTTCATGCTAGTAATGTGTAACTTATAATTGTAATTTCTTTTTCAATACGTGTAGAGAGAAAATCCCGGTTGTGAATACATTGAATGGATGCAAGAAGCTACGGCCTCAAAGACAAAGAAGAAAATGGTGGATGATGGAGCTACTACTTCTTCGGGACAAGGCAAGGATATCATGAAGGAGATCATATTGGAAGTTAAAATTGAACACCGTGTAGCGCAACGACAACTTGAAATGTATGGGGCTATTTTGAAGAAATTTGGAAGATTTAAGATGGAGTAATTGTAAACTCGTATTTGTCTTGTAATGACTAAAAGTTGAAGTTGTAATGACTAGAAAACTTGTAGTTTATGGATTGTTAACCTCTGGAATTGTTAACCTTGTTGATGTTGTATTGAATGATGTATTGAATGGTGTATTGAATGGTTCTGGATTTTCATCTCGCTGAGATTCAAGTTTATTGTAATGGTTCTTCTTTTGTATAATAGAAGTCATATTTTGAGTCATGTTATACATCCATTCAAATTATATATACATCTATTCAAGTTTATTGTAATGGTTCTCTTTTGTATAATAGAAGTCAGGTTTTGAGCAAGTATATATACATCCATTCAAATTATATATACATCTATTCAAATTATGTATCATAACCTGCTACATATGTTTTAGCTTTCACATTCAACTAATGTTGCAGTAGCATTATACACAAAGTAGAACCAGTGACCTGCATTTCACACAACTGCATTTTAAAAACTGTATTACATATGAGCCTTCATGTATATGAGCCACATAAAAGACTGTATTTAATATTAGCCACATAAAAGATTACAAATACACTGAGCTGCATTTAAAAGACTACAACCACATAAAAGATTACAAATACACTGAGCTGCATTTAAAAGACTACAACCACTGAGCTACATTTAAAAGACTACAACCACATAAAAGACTACAACTGCATTTAGAAGAATGCATTTAAAAGACTGTCCAGGTGATAAAAACACACAGAGTACAACTGCATTTAGAAGACTGCATTTAAAAGACTGTTCAGGTGATAGAAACACACAAATCCAGTTTGACATCTCATTACCACACAAAGTAGGACTAGAACTGCACAAATCCAGTTTGACATCTCATTTAGAAGACTGTATTTAAAAGACTGTCCAGTTTGACATCTTATTACCACACAAATCCAGTTGCCAACCACACAAATGTCCTGGTGATAGAAACACAAAATCATTGACCACTTGTCCAGTACATATTAGGCCTTCTTCTATATGGCCACACAATTGTCCAGAAACATAAATCCAGTACATATTAGGCCTTCTAAATGGCCACACAATTGTCCAGGTGAAAGAAACACGGCTCAAAATAATTACATCAAATGTCATTACATGCTTTTTGGTTCACCTATGAAAGAAATAGGACTAAAACAAAATCTTTCAGTTGTGAACCACAAAATTAGTGTTGTCCAAATTAGTCTAGACACTTGTAATTCAGTTTTTGCTTTTCTTAGATGGTAGATTGTATCTTGATGGTACCACTCTGCCCTTTACTTTCTTCCCCTGACCATTCTTTGGCAATGTTGAAGTTGGATGAGTTGGGGTTGCTGCTGTGCTCCTTTGGCTTGCTGAGATATCTTGGTTGGAAGCTCCCACACCTAAGCCTCCATCAATAGAGCCAAGGCCTGAATATCGAGATTGGTTGGAAGCTCCCACACTGCGTAGGCCTGTATTATTGACCACTTGACTTGTACCCTGATAACAAAGTAGAACAACAAGAAATTCCAATCACTGACAGTAGAACAAAGTAGAGCAGAGTAGAACAAAGTAGAACAAAGTAGACCATATTAATGAACTGATCACTGAATTTTATGCACTTACATCCATCATCCACCTAAGTGTGGTTGGTGCACTGCTGACATCCACATTCAAATCACTAACAGTTTGCCTTGAAGATCTAGCCTGAAATGTAGGTACATATACAAGATTAGAAATTCAGTAGCCTAAAACAGTAACTGAGCAGAAACATTAAGTCAAAACATTCACTGATCAATAAGCAGTGATCAAAATATGAAGTCAAAACATTCATACAAGTCAAAACAGTCACTGATGAATATCCTAATGTAAAGGATACTTACAGTTGGGAATTCTCCTCTTTCACTTGTATGTTGTTCATTTCCAGTAGTGTATTCTGCACTTACACTGCCTCTGCTTCCTCCAGCCTGCAAAATTAGTAAAAGTAAGCATTACATATACAACAATCTTGACATAGAATGTAAGTACAAATCGACATACTTACATTCACCCCATGGAACCTCTTGTTATGGGCATGTGACCCACAAACACTGCATGTTACTTTACACAGGCCTTTCTTACTGAGCTTGGCCATGGTTTTGTTACTTGTCTTCTGCTTCTGCTTTCCTTTGTCCTCCAACTCAATTGGGTCCTTTCTTCTAGCCATTGTCTTCCTGCCACTCCTTTTCTTCACTGGTATAGGTGGTAACAGAATATCCTGAGGAAATGGATATTTTTCCCATAATGTAGGGCCATTTAAAGGGTGAATGACATGACTGTACACCAGTCTGTAAGTTGATATTTTGTAGCAGTCATCAACATAGTTTCAGGCCTTTCATTATTTCCAAAAATACAAGCACAAGCATGCTGACATGGTATTGAAGAAAGTTCCCATTTTCTGCATGTACAAGTTTTCATAACCATGTCAACAACAAATTGCCCACCTGGCCCACTAACTTGGACCTTAGGACCTCCAGAATACTCTGTTGTCCACATATAGGATTCCTTCTTGTGCTTCTCCAGCTTCTTTTGAATTTTAGGACAAAGTCTGCCCCTCCACTTCTTTTCCAATTTGGCCTTTGTATCTATCCTCTTCATGAGCATGGTCCAGATCATCTCAAACATTGTGATGACTGGTTTCTCTCTAGCTTCAAGGATGTACTTGTTAAATGCCTCACTATAATTGTTGAGCAATACATCACACTTGCAAGTATCCTTGAAGAATGCCCTGCTCCAATGGACTGCTGGTCTAGCATCCATCCATTGCTTAGCTTCAATACTCTTCTCTTCCATTTCCTTCTCATACTTCTTGAACTCAGCTAGGTTTGTGGATCTTCCAACTTTCTTGAGTATCTCAACCAACCCAATATCTCTAAATCTCTTTCTCATATTCTGCTCCAAATGTCTGAGACAAAGCCTGTGTTCTGAATTTGGGAAATGTCTTTCAATTGCATTGATAAGCCCCTACATATACAAATGAAAGATGTAAGATGGTAGTGTTAAGAAACTGTAATGTTTGTTATGACAGGTTGAGAGATGACAGTGTTATAATACTTACTTTTTGCCTATCACTCATGAAGACCCAATGGTGAGAGTTGTACAAAATCTTCTTTTAGCAACTCCACAAACCAGTCCCAATTTTCAGTATTCTCAACTGTCACAATTGCAAATGCAAGTGGGTACATGCAATCATTTGGGTCAATTCCTGTGGCAACCAACAATTGCCCACCATAGGTACACTTCAAGAAGCATCCATCCAGACAAACAATTGGCCTGCAGTGTTTGAAACCCTCTTTGATACCTGCCAAGCACATGTACATCCTACGAAATTTCCCTCTAGGCTCTTTAAATTCAAATGTAGAACCAGGATTTGTCCGCATAACTTCCCATTTGTAATCCCATAACCTACCATATTGCAAGTCTTCATCACCCTCAATCTTCTTAATTGCATAGTTCCTTGCCCTCCTAGCCTTCATGTGGTCAATGGTGAGAGCCAAATCCTTCTTTACTCTTTTAACAATTTGACTAATTTTCCACTCTGGGTCATCTCTAAACTCATTCATGTACATTTCTGCAATCACCTTATAACTCAGATGAAAGTTGGTGTTAACCTTGCCACAAGTGTGCTCCAAGTTGTAGCTCTTGACATGGAAAGTCTTATTTTCTTTGTCTTTCCTGTCCAACTTGCTTGCAAAAATGAAAAATTTGCAGTCTTTTGTATAGCACTTGCACCTGACCCTATTGTGATCATTGGTTGGAAACCAAACTTGCCATCTCTGATTTATGCCCCACTGCCTGCAAGCCATCTTAAATTCATCTTTATCTTTAAATTGTAGCCCCAATTCCCATTTAGGGTCATCCATGTTCCTGTTTGCATTAAATCTTGGAAACTTCATCTTTGGATGTTCACTGACAAAATCAGAGTCAGAGCTGCTTTCAGTACTAACAATCTCATTTGATGGAGGACCATAATCACTGCTCTCCCCCTCACGTGCTGCAGATCTAATTGAAGCTTCTAAAGCACTGTCATCTAGTGTTTTGGGCTTCATTTTGGGTCTGCCTGTACTGCTTTTTCTCATTTTTCCTGCTTCAACATCCTGCAATACCCCATCATCATTAACTTGCCCAGTCTCTATTAAGACTTCCTGCAAGTCCTCATCCCCCTCCATTTCATCATAATCTGAATCAAATAGATGACCATCAGGAACATAGATTTTGATACCTTCTTTAAATCCCTCATCTTCAACATCAGCTTCCTCTTCTTCAGGGTCAACTTCTTCATGAAGGAATATGGCAGGTACATCAGGTACATCAGCTACATCAGCTACATCAGCTACATCAGCTGCATCTCCTGTCATGTCTTCAGCTCCATGTGGGTATGTGGTAGCAACATCCCTCCTCTTCATCTCTGGATTTCCAGACCCCATATCAGGGTCAGAACTATTTTCCCCAACATCAAGATCAACAACTGCCACTTCTTCAGGTTGGTCTATGGCACCAACATCAAAATCAACTGCCACTTCTTCAGGTTGGTCTGTGGCAGCAAAATCAACATCATGTAGGTCTTCATCACTGTCATCATGCACCTCAACTGTCTCATGCTCTGAGTCAGCAAGGTACTCAGATTCTTCATCTCCCATATGCATGACATAGACATCTACCTCCCCACTCCCATGTTCAATAGCATTTCGAGCCATTTCAATGACACTTGCATCATTGTCAAGTCGTTGTAGACCAGAATTAACTTCCTTACCTGCCTCCTTCCAGTAATACATCAACTTTCCTCTATATAAGAACTTAACCCACATATGAATCATCTTGAATGACACAGTATCAACCTCAAACCACTTTGAAACTACTTCCCCATCAAAATATTGCAGATTAATTTTAAAACTACATGTTAGCACAGAATCATATAATCATGTCTATATATAATCATATATTCATGTCTACATATAATCATATATTCATGTCTATATAAAATCAAAAAATCATGTAGATCAATTACATTCTATATAATAGAAGGCTATATATTCATGTCTAAATAAAACCACGTCACATATATTCATGTCTATATATAATCATATATCCATGTCTACATATAATCATATATTCATGTTTATATAAAATCATGTAGATCAATTACATTCTATATAATAGATGGCTATATATTCATGTCTAGATAAAACCATGTCACATATATTCATGTCTATATATAATCATATATTCATGTCTACATATAATCATATATTCATGTCTATATAAAATCAGAAAATCATGTAGATCAATTACATTCTATATAATAGAAGGCTATATATTCATGTCTAGATAAAACCATGTCACATATAATCATGTCTATATATAATCATATATTCATGTCTACATATAATCATGTCTACATATAATCATGTATTCATGTCTATATAAAATCAGAAAATCATGTAGACAATTACATTCTATATAATAGAACGCTATATATTCATGTGTAGATAAAACCATGTCACATATATTCATGTCTATATATAATCATATATCCATGTCTACATATAATCATATATTCATGTCTATATAAAATCATGTAGATCAATTACATTCTATATAATAGAAGGCTATATATTCATGTCTAGATAAAACCATGTCACATATATTCATGTCTATATATAATCATATATTCATGTCTACATATAATCATATATTCATGTCTATATAAAATCATAAAATCATGTAGATCAATTACATTCTATATAATAGAAGGCTATATATTCATGTCTAGTGCACATTGGTGTATGTAAGCACATATGGACAGGTAGGTATTCAGGGTGTGTGTGTATATATTACATGGTGTGTATGTACCATTTAACTAGATCAATTACTGTCTATAAAATCATGTCACATATATTCATGTCTATATACATGTAGATCAATTACTGTCTATATAGATAAATATATATGTGTATATATTACAGGGTGTGTGTGTACCAGTTAACTAGAGGGTGGATAGACACATAGGTAGAAGGCCATAAGGGTGAGATATGTGATACACAGATGCACATTGGTGTATGTAAGCATATATGGACAGGTAGTTAGATGTCTTCATAGATGTAGAGTAAAAAAGGGACTTTGCCCTGCAGTGTAGATGAACCTTGTGCACATGTGTTCAGGATGTGTGAAGTAGCCAATAGCTGCTGTTAGGTGTGCACATGTGCAGTGTGCATTAAAAGGGAAAGAAAGTATGTTGCACATCAGCAGTAGGACAGGGATACACAATTGTACTTGCCCACAAGTAGTACTTGTGACTTGGTCAGTTAGCATGTGCTTTGGTGGCATCAAGTAAGGGAATTACTGGTGTTAGTAGTGAGTAGGTGACACCACAACAGGTGTTTGACCAGCCTTAGGCCAATGCACAATTATGCACTTGGCACAGGTGCCTGTACATACAGGGTATAACCCTAATTTTAACAAAACAACCCTAATTCTAACAAAAGAACCCTAATTTTAACAAAAGAACCCTAATTTCGACCAGGTGCCTGTACAGGTGCCTGTATAGTTGAACAGGAAGAACCCTAATTTTAACAAAAGAACCCTAATTTCGTAATGAAAATAAAAGTTTCAAAGCCTAAATTGAAGAATTGAAGAAGATGATCCCTAAACACACTTCGTGCAAATAATTTCGGTACATGCAGAACCCTAAATTCAGTTCATGTTCTTCATTTAGGGTTTTCAGAATAAAATGAAAAGAATAAAACCCTAACGAAGTGTGTTTCGGTGCATGCAGAATCCTAAATTCAGTTCGTGCTCTTCATTTAGGGTTTTCAGAATGAAATGAGAAGAATAAAACCCTAAACTCATTATTCGACGAAAAATAAGAAGAAGAAGAAGAAGAAGAAGAAGATAGAGAGAGGAGGGGGGAAGAGAGGTACCTATCTGCGATTCGCCGATCGTCGCCTCTCCTCGTCTTCGGCCGATCGTCGTCGCCTCTCCTCGTCTTCAGCAGATCGTCGTCGCCCCTTCTAGCACGTTCGTCGGTCCTGGGAAGAGGAAGAGATACAGAGAGAGAGAGAGAGAGAAAGAGAGTTGGAGAGGACGGGAATTGAGCCACTTCCCCGACCCTACCCCTTATTTGTTGAGTGTACACGTGAACTGCACACGTGTACACTCAGTTACCGAGTTGGGAAGCCACGTCGGCATTTCTGTTAGGCACTTGACGAAAATTGGCTACAGGGACTGTAATACACCATAATTAGAACGTGTGTTACTTTTAAGTAAGAAATAATATATTAGGTACTGTGTTGTTAATTGGGTGTAACTTCGAGTACCACCAAAGCAATTGAGCCGCTTCGCGTCCATCTCTGCTTCCTGGTTTGACTGTCAACTCCTGACACTTCTTTGAACCTGGCTTTGATACCAATCTGTTGGGAACGAAGCACAAAAACCGTTCCCCCAAACCAGAAAGTCCTGCGAGAGAACCGAACAAAAGCACACAAACCAAAAACGCCAAACACAATCGCAGACACAAAGATTTTTGACGTGGAAAACCCTTGCGGGAAAAACCACGGGACGATCGGAGTCCAATCCTGAAGAACCTCCACTAATGGAATAAAGAGAATACACCCTCTACAAGCTTCTCCCAATCCAACACGGATCACCATAACTCACTTGAAAGAAGAAATTTTTGATTGCGGACTCCGAAGAACAAGAGATGCCGAAAAATTATTCGAAGCAATCTCTCCTTCACAATAGTCCTTAATCCTCTCTCTCTCAAAGATTGTAAAGCACTCTTTATTTTGAGATGATTTTACAACTAGCATGCATCACCCTTTTATAAGCCCTTGGTAACCCATACATGGAAGGCCAATATATATGGAAACTTCCAATATAAATCAATCATATATTTAATGGAAATCCAATCATAATTAGCTTACCATAATTGGAAACCCAATAATATGGAAAGCTACTATATGAAGGGTCCAATCATAAATATATAATCAAAGTAAATATGGAAATCCAATCATATATTTTCTTACCATATATGTACCAAAATAAAATCCATGCACTCCCCAAGCTTCTCCGACACACGGATGGCGCACGTCGCTCTCCGGGGTATTCTCCACATAGGTGGGAACCCCACCCACTCCAACAATTTGCTCCATTAGCGACGCAAATCTAGCGACGTTCGTATAACGTCGCTAAATTTTGCACATTAACGACGTTTAAGTGAAACGTCGCTAATAGTCGCTACTAGCGACGTGACAACGACGTATATTAGTTACATGAGCTAGTCGTTCTGAGCCAATTCGATAAGAACATATACTACACCATATGTACATAACATAGATGATTCACACTAATGTATGCTAGAATAAATTTTGAATTGTGTTCTGAGCCATCCGTTCTCACACTTGGCAAAAGATCGAATATAACATTTTTATCTGCTTTCAAAAATGTAGTCAAACGAGATGATGGTTCATTTAGTTAGCTTGCTTATGTTACAACTATATTCTTTGTGAATATCGATCTTACCAGATGGCACCCATATATGACCCGAGCAGCGGCACGTCGTTTGAGGGAAACACTGAATGCTGAGGTGGCTCCTCCTACTGTTAAGGAGGAAGTGGCACCGGTAGCTAGTGAGACCGGAAGTTCTATTCATCCAGCACCTGCAGTGGACTGCATCTCTCCTGGCGCCGTCGATCCCACTTTTTCGAAGTGGTTACGTGATCGTATCACTGAGCGTTTGCGTGAGTTGCGTTGTCGTCATTAGTGTAGTGTAGTTTTATGGATATATTTTGTATTGGACTATTAGTACTTATTACCAGCTGTACTTGCTTTATGGATATATTTTGTATTGGACTATCTACTAGTTTGTTTCTTTTTTGGAATTTAAAAAATATATATATAAATTAGTACTGTGTCAATCTCTGGATTGTATCTCCAGCTCCAGCTCCATTTGCATTCTGGATTCTGTATATATTTTTTTAATTTAGCGACGTTCTTAGCGATGTTTGCATTCTGGATTGTATCTCCACATCGTCGCCAAAACGTCGCTAAAATGTCGCTAAACAGCGACCACAAACGAACGTCGCAAATAACATCGCTACTTAGCGACGTTTGTAACGTCGCTAATTAACGTCGTCGTAGCGACGTTTTACCGATTAGCGACACGCTTTTTTCCGTCGTTTCCAAAACGACGCTAGAAACGTCGCTAACTTAAATTAGCGACGTTTTGGTCGATATTAGCGACGTTTACAAACGTCGCTAATCTGACAGATTCTGGTAGTGCGCACACACACACACACACACACACACACACACACATATATATATATATATATATATATATATATATATATATATATATATATATATATATATATATATATATATATATATGAGGAGGGATCAATATTCTCTCACTTTTGCATCTTCCAAGCATCCCCATGATAACACCTATTGGATCTTGCTTTAAGTCATATAATCTTAACCGTTGATTTTTCAATGGTTAAGATTAAATGACTTAAACAAGATCCAACGGATGTGAAAGATCGAGGGGATGCAAAAGTGAGGGGATGTTGAGCCCTCATATATATATATATATATATATATATATATATATATATATATATATATATATATATATATAATATGTGTGTGTGTATGTGCGTGCGCGCGCGTGTCCTTAAGGCATGGTAGTGCATGGGCTGCCTGAGCACAGATATTGGGTTCGAATCCTTCTCCGAGTGGCTGAGTGGCTTTGGGCCACGGCTCGAATTGAAAAAAGGACACCTATATATATGTACATGTCTTATTATATACTAGGCCATTTTAGTACTTGAAATAGAAAAAGACTTTCAGAAATAAGTACTATTTTTTTTCTTTCAAAATGTTCAGATTTGTGTTTTCTTGAAAGTCTCTTATTATTTGAATGGCCTTATTTGGTATCATTTTATTTTATCTATTTTTTGTTTTTATAATTTTTTTACTTTAAAAAAAGTTGGTTTAAGTTTTTATAAATAATAAATATGTTTGACATATCTCGTTGTTACTTGTTTATAAAAACAAAAAACATATTTGATAAACAACATAAATATAAATTTATTTATTTTGGTAAGCAGATATATTATATTATCTGCATTCCAAATTCATTATTTCAATTTTTCTTTTTCTTTTTTTTAATGAAAATATGGTAAACAATTTTTTTTGTTTTCACTATTTCTACAATTGTTATTTTTTAGTTTCCAAAGATAAAAATATATAATACACTTACCAAACATATATTTAAAAAACATTTTTTTTGTTTTTTCTAATTTATTTGACAGAGGTGGACATATAGCTAATGGAAGACACACTAGTGCTTGTATGGTTAGAAGAGAGATTCACTTGATACTGCAAACTTAAGCACAAGACTACCCATTTTAATTTGTACAATTACCAAACTAATTGCTTCACCATATATAGAAGATAAATTTTCAATTAGAGCACCATTAGTAGTTGGGGCTCTCAAATACAATTTGGAGCCCAAATTATCAAAAAAAAAGTTAAATGTAGAATGTGTTGGATTTGTTTTAGAATAGTAGAAAATGATAAAGTGAGCTCCGGTCCCAAAAATTGTGTGGTCAAAAATTGATGTAGGAAAAAAATAATATAAATTCTAGAATCTAGAAAGTTTGGCTCCAAATTGGGACTTAATATTCTACAAAACAAGTTCCTAAATCTAGAATCTAGAAATTGGAAGACCCAACCTTTAGCACCTATTGGTGGGATGGAACCAAAATTATAGAAACTGGAATAGAATAAAATTTATTATTCTACATAATGAGCTCCTACATTCTAAATCTAGAATTTTAAAAATGGAATCGGCCTTACTAATGATGCTCTCAGAGATACATGCGAATATCCATGGTTTCATTTCTGGTGTACACAAATGTTGCAACCAATGAACAATGTGTGATATACCCATGTCTCCTGCCAGACTTCAACATGGTTATATTATTGATGGACTACCTATATTATGTAAGAACATAACAAATTTAACACTATTTAGGATGGCCACAGATAGTTATGCCTCCTTTATTCATTGGTACTCTGGAATTGATCCTCACAATTCAATGTTTTTAAAATCAGATCAGAGATCCTTTCGCTTAGAATACTAAGTTGGGATCAAATTGGTCCGACCAGTGGATTAAGTCAAATTGATCCAATTATATAAGCTTTTCAGTCTTACATTGAATTTATTACATAGTACACAACTACATATATATACTATTCAGAAGTTTTGAATGTTTGTCGCAGCAGAATTATGTTGGGAAAGAAACGCGGAAAATCTTTCCCCAAACTAGAGAGTACCTGCGAGAGAACCGAGCAAACAACGCACAAACCAAAACACCAAAACAACCACGCAGACACAGAGAATTTTTGACGTGGAAAACCCTTGCGGAAAAAACCACGGGACGATCGGAGTCCAACCCTGAGAAGCCTCCACTAATGAAATAGAAGAATTACATCCTCTACAAACTTCTCCCGATCCAAATCGGATCCCCACAACACTTGGAAGCAAGAGCAATGATTATAAGGCTATGAAGAACAAGAACGACGAGTAGAGATTACCCGAATCCGATTCTCCTTCGAAAAACACCTTCGATCCTCCGTCTTCTCTTCCAAAGTTGTAATGGCACTCTTGCCTCTTTTCTCTCTCTTCTCTTGTGTTGTCTACAATGATGTTACTATTGATTAGGGTTTGGAAATCCCAACTTAACTCCCTAATCCCGCAACAAACCTGGACCGTTTGATTAGATCCAGTGGTGAAAAATCATCCCAGATTTTCGCTCAGCCCCGACGACACAGAGTTCGTCCAGAAACTCTGTGTCGGGCAACCAGAATAGTTCTGGAACAGCCAGACCGAGTTCGGCCAGAACTCGGCCTGGGACCGAGTTCGGCCCGAACTCGGTGGCTCCAGTCCAGAACCCCCCCTTTGTTAGCAGCAGCAGCAGCAACTCCTCGTTGCCTCCTTTCCGAGCTTCTCCGACATCGAACGGAGCTCGTCGCACTCCGGGATCTTCTCCACATAGGTTGGGAACCCCACCCACTCCAACAAATCTTCCCCTTCACAACTATGGGGAGGATATCGTCATTCCGACGATCTGCCTGCAGTACTCAAACTTCCCCCTAGGTAGAATCTTCGTGAACATATCAGCTCCGTTGTCATCTGTATGAACCTTCTCAAGCTCCGCGTCCTTATTCTCAACCACATCCCGTATCCAATGATACCGAGTCTCGATGTGTTTGGACCGGCTATGAAACGTCTGATTCTTCACAAGGTGAATAGCACTCTGACTGTCGCAAAGCAAAGTATACTTGTCACGTCCCAGAACCAGAATACTGGAGAGCGGGGGCAGACATAGCCAGCTACGTATATTGAAATAGAAACCACCTCGATATACGGTCACGGCTGTCTAGATATATGAGGGTTTACTACAAGCCAACAGTCTCTTATGGTCATGAACAAGCCTAATATCTCAATCACAAGTAAGTAAGTAAGGTCGCAAGATGTATGATCACTAAATATACAATAATAAGGCGTCCCAAATATTACATATTCAGCTGATCATGAAGCTAGTCGTACAAAATGCGGGGACTAGCAAGAGTTAAGTCATACATGATCAACCCTAGAATTTGTTAATCATGTTTACAGCCCGTAGGCAGACAGTAAGTAAAGTGCATCGAGCTAACAGGTGCTCGTCGGCTAAACGCCTCAAAAGAATAACTTTACAATAGAGTGAGCGAAACAAAATAGAAAACCCACTCGTAGCCCGGGTTCCTTCTAGTCGCCACCATCGGGCTGGAGGTTCGGAAGATCCTCGGGAGCTGCTCCGAAATCTGGCCACACAAAACCAGCTGGGTCAAACCCCAGAAGAGCAAGTGCCACAAAGGAGGCCACGAAATAAGAACAAAAGCCAGCATATCAGAACATAAGAAAAGAAAAGGAAGAAGGTACAAGTAAATAAAGAGTACAACAGGACAATAAACGACTAGTGACGTGGGACCATTCCGGGAGCCAGGTTACAACCCTTAAACCAGACAAGGACCGGGGTTGTAACCCTTCGCCTGAATAGCACTCTGTCTCCACTCATTTATTGTTTAATAATAAGTAAAACAGTCAAGTTCAAGAGTAGTCAGGTACTGGTACTAGACAAGACTTAGACAAGGCTGGACTCCATCTATTCACAAGCGGCCAAGCAATTACTACGGCTTACTACTTAACTAACTAGGGTTATCACAAGCCTTAATTACTAACAAGATGCAAATGAGAATTTCTCAGTCCCAAGCCCTGCAGAACATCCAGTTATCCTTCCGCGGGTTGAGAGTATGGTTGGGTACATCGCCCCGGAGACGATATACCCTTAGGTGACTTAGAGGGTGCAACACATGACAGTGCACTGGAAATATGCTCTACTCGTCGGCAAGCTACAAGTCCAATTAAGAGCGCCCAGATAACGAGATTGCCTGTGACTGGAAATTCTCCATGAACTATAGTTAGATCTAGTCATTAGCCTAATCCATGTTCAGTGCGAATCCCTGACCGTGGGAAACCAGGAAGTCACGTCCTAGACATGATGCAAGACAAGACAAGTGGATTGCACAAGCAAGCAAGCAGGAACACCCACGATGTCAAGTTGATTATACGAGTCAAGTTAGCCGTCGCAACAGCATCAAGATAAATCATGTCAGGGTACTTGTCAGGAGTGCGCCACGACGGGCCACTATCATGTCAGGTTGGTCATGTCAGGAGTGCACCACTACGGGTCACTGTCGTGTTATGCTAGTTCCTTATCATACCATGCCATGTACAATAGTCATACCAAACATATTAAGTAAAATCAAGTTCATGACAAAAGGCGTAAGGATATAAAATGGGCGTAAAATATCTACTAAAATATCAATATACAGGGCTATAGAAGAGAAAAGCTTAAAGAAATAAGACCAAAACTCCAAGAGCCAATGGTTTAAGCAAGGGGTCAGGGGAGCAGCGTACGCGCAAGAGCACGCACGCAGGGGAGCAGCGTACGCACAAGGGCACACGCGCAGGGGAGCTGCGTACGCACAAAAGCACGTACGCAGGGGAGCAGCGTACGCGTAAAAGCACGCACGCAGGGGAGCTGTGTATGCGTAAAAATACGCACGCAGGGGAGCTGCGTACGCGCAAGGGCACGCACGCAGGGGAGCTGCGTACGCGTAAAAACACGCACGCAGGGGAGCTGCGTACGCGCAAGGGCACACACGCAGGGGAGCTGCGTACGCGTAAAAATACGCACGCAGGGTCTTCTTCTCCATGGCTGAGAAGAGGCTCCAATTGTTCCCAAAACTTTAGATCATCACAACTTGGCCATCCGAACTCCAAATCCGGATTTCTAAAGTTCCAACTAGGGTGAAATGGAGTTCTCTTCCACATGGAAACATCAAAACCCATAAAAATCCAACCTAAATAGATCAAAGCCATGCAAAACCAAAAATAGGAAAAACTTAGATCTAGAACAATGGAGACTCCAAATCACAAAATACCAAGTTCTAATGTTGATCACCATGTCCTAATCTAGAAAATAGACAAATAAAATAGGGTCCTCATGTGGTGGCAAGGTGCACTTGCCTATGGGTTGGTGTTGTGTAGAGGAAGGAGAAGAGTGTAGAGGAAGGAGAAGAAAATTAATGGAGGTTTATGAGGAGAGAGAAAAAGTTGGAGGAGTTTTAAAGAGGGTGGGATGTGGTGTGTTGAGGGTGGAGCATAGGCTAAGGTGTTCCAATACACATTAAACCAAACCAAACCAATTAAAATCGAGCCATGCCAAAATCCAAAATACGAAAAATACCGAAATTCCACAAGTTGAGAAAAATAAAAATACATGCCAAAATCCAGATACGAGTATAAATACGAAATACTGGAAATACGGGAAATGAGGGTGACAATACTGCTCTTGTTTCAGTCCCATTTCCTGCAGCAGCTTCTTCATCCACAGCAGCTCCTTGCAAGCCTCCGTCGCCGCAATGTACTCTGCCTTTGTCGTCGACAAGGCAACACACTTCTGCAACCACGACTGCCACGACACCGCTTCTCCCGCAAACATCATCGCGTAGCCCGAAGTCGATCGCCTCGTGTCTACATCTCCAGCCATATCGGCGTCGGTATACCCAACCAGCTTCGGCTCGTCACCACCAAAGGAAAGTCTCCAACCAGCAGTGCCCTGAAGATATCGTAGAATCCACTTGACCGCACTCCAATGTACCCTTCCAGGATTTGAAAGATACCTGCTAACCGTACCAACTGCATGAGCAATATCTGGCCTCGTACACACCATGGCATACATAAGGCTTCCCACAGCTGAGGCATATGGAACCCGCTCCATATCTTCCTTTTCGTCTTCGGTAGATGGACACTGCTCCTCAGTGAACTTAAAGTGAGCCGCAAGGGGGCAACTCACTTTCTTCGACCCGTCCATCCCGAAACGCTGAAGTACCCGGTAAATGTACTTCTTTTGGAACAAATATAGCAACTTGGACTCTCTCTCTCTCGGCTGATGTCCATCCCAAGAATAGTCTTCGCTGCGCCCAAATCCTTCATAGAGAAGGCCGCCCCCAGTTGGCACTTCAGCTCCGCTATCCTAGTGGTATTCCAACCCGCTAATAGCAAATCATCAACATAAAGCAATAAAATAATGAAATCATCATCGGCAAAATATCTCACAAATGCACAATGGTCCGACGTCGTTCGTGCATAACCATGCTCCTCCATAAATGACTCGAACTTCTTGTACCACTGCCTCGGAGCCTGTTTCAGACCATACAAGCTCTTCCTCAACCGGCAGACCAAATGTGACTTGCCCTTCTCACAGAATTCCTCTGGCTGCTCCATGTATAACTCCTCCTCAAGATCACCGTAGAGGAATGTCGTCTTCACATCCATCTGTTCGACCTCCAAGTCGAGACTGGCTACTAATACTAGCACCACCCGAATAGACGAATACTTGACGACAGGTGAAAAGATCTCATCATAATCCATGCCTTTCCGTTGACCGTAGCCTATAACTACCAGCCTCGCTTTGTATCGAGGGCGAGTAGCATCATCCGTCTGCTTCACTCTAAACACCCATCGATTCTTCAAAGATTTTTTGTCCTTTGGCAACCGTACCAGCTCATAAGTGGAATTGGCGTGTAAGGAACTCATCTCCTCCTGCATAGTCTCCATCCACTCCTGTCTGTGTTCATCTTCCATAGCCTCTGCAAAACTTTCGGGCTCTTCCCCATCAGTCAATAACACATACTCACCCAGTGAGTATCTCGTAGATGGTCGACGCTCTCTGTCGCTCCTTCTCAGTGGAGCCACTGGTGCTGGGTGTATACCAACTGTCACGCCCCAGACCCAGAATACTGGAGAGCGGGGGCAGACATAGCCAGCTACGTATATGAAATGGATTCTATCTCGCTATACGGTCACGGCTGTCTAGATACATGAGGGTTTAACTACAAGCCAACAGTCTCTTAAGGTCATGAACAAGCCTAGTGTCTCAATCACAAACAAGTAAGTAATTGTTACAAGATGTTAGATCACCAAATATACAATAGTAAGGCGTCCCAAATATTACATATTCAGCTGATCATGAAGCTAGTCGTTACAAAATGTTAGGACTAGCAAGAGTTTAGTCATACATGATCAACCCTAGGATCTGTCAATCATGTTACAGCCCGTAGGCAGACAGTAAGTAAATATAATCGAGCTAAACAGGTGCTTGTCGGCTAAACGCCTCAAAAAAATATTTTTACAATAAAGTAGAAGATCAAAAAAATAAACCCACTCGTTGCCCGGGTTACGTCTAGTCGCCACCATCGGGCTGGAAGGTCGGTAGATCCTTTGGAGCTGCTCCAAAATCTGGCCATACAAAACCAGCTGGGTCAGACCCCAGAAAGAGCAAGTGCCACAAAGGAAGCTTCACTTAGGAACTAAAACCAGTAATTAGCACAATAGATAGATAAAGTAAAAACTGTAAATAAAGAAAATATATCATGATGATATACGACGAGATAACCATGGAACTATTCAGATAATCAGGTTACAACCCGTGAACCAAACAAGGACCGGGGTTGTAACCCTTCGTCTGAACAGAACTTAGAATTCTCACCATTTATCGGTAAAATAAATACAGGCATTCAGGTCATGCAGTAATCTGGAACCAGATCAGGGCAAGACTAGACAGGTTAGATTCCATCCAATCATTTCACGGCCAAGCAAGAATTACGGCTTGATACTTTAACTAACTAGGGTTATCACATGCCTAGTTACTAGCAAGATGCAGTGAGATTATTCTACAGCCACAAGCCCTGCAGACCATCCTGGTTACCCAGGTCGAAAGATTTGGGTTGAATTCAGGTGGGTACACCGTCCAGGAAACATATGTACCCTTAGGTAGCTTGAAGGGTGCAATACATGACAGTGTGCTGGAAATGTGCCCTACTCGACGGCAGGCTACAGATCCTAGGCGCGCCCAGGTAACGGGATTGCCTGTAGCTGGGAGATCTCTTTATGACTAATGTATTAATCTAGTTATTAGCCTTAGTCCATTTCAGTAGGTACTCCTGACCGTGGTACTCAGGAGTCTCCTCCTAGACATGATACAAGATAGGACTGAATTATTTGTACAAACACAATCGCCCATGGTATCCGGGTTAATTATACAGGTCATGTCATGTCAGGTAGCCGTCGCAACAGCTTATCAAGATATATCATGTCAGGTTATCATGTCAAGTTTACTGGTCAAGAGTGCGCCACGACGGGCCACAATCAGGTCGTGCTAGTTCCTTGTCACACCATGTCATGTACAATTATCATTTCAATCATGTCAATCAAATCATGATTTATCGAGTTCGGGACAAAAGGCGTAAGGATATAAAATGGGCTTAAAAATATACAATAAAGGGGTTACAAGACATGGGCAAATAATAAAATACAGGGCTATTGGGAGCCATGCGGCTCAGACATATACGGCCAAGAATGATCTCATACGGCTGGGAAGAGAACAGCCCATGAGGCTCAATAGGGTCAGGCGCATGCGGCTGAGCTAGGAGGAGAGTCAGGTGCGGTTAACGTGGAGGGGTGGACCCTATGCGGTTGATGATGGACTCGGCCTCATGCGGCTGGAGAAGTGGGTGCATAGGCGGCTAGATAGATAAGGTCTTCATGCGGCTGCAGGGAGCAAGGTCTTATGCGGCTGGACGAGCCATGCGCTTATGCAGACAGGAGATGAAGGGGGTGCATGCGGCTCAGTTAGGGACACATGCGGCCAGGATAATTCAGGAGCTTATGCGATCAGAGGAAATACAAGTCATATGCGGCTACAAGTGGACCAAGTTCATGCGGCTCGGATTATGCTGAGACTTATGCGGCTGGAAGAGTGGCATATGCGGTTAGCGGGGTCATGCGCCTATGCGGCTGAACTCAAGTGGGGGCTCATGGGGCCAGGATAATTCATACGGCTAGGGAAATCACTTGCCGGATGAAATATTCATGCGGTCAAGTCCAGTACTGTTCTTTTTCTCTAAGTCTTCGAGAAGAAGAACACCATGGGAGCCAAGTTTTTAAGCTCTATAAATCCATCATCCGGAGCCCAAATTCGAACTTCCATAGGTCAAAATGGGGCAGAACAAGATTCTCTACAACATGGAACCATCAAACTCAGAAATAACAAGATTAAGTAGATCAAAACCCAGGAAATCTGAAAATAATATAAACTTAGATCTACAAGAATCTGGCCATGGAAAGTAAAAATGCCAAGTACTAAAGTAAGTAAAAATGCTGTAAGAAAGAGAATGAAGCAATAAAATTGGAGATCCTCCATGAAGCAAGTTGCACTTGCCTAGACCTCTCTCTCTGGTAGGTGAAGAATTAATGGAGGAAGGAAGAAGAGTAATGAAGAGAGAGAATGGAAGAATGGGTAATAAATACCAAGGGTGGTGGTAGGTAGGGGGTTCACCCTTGGTTCATAATGAACCAAGGCAAAACCAAGCCAAGCCGAACCAACCCAGGAATTAAACCAAGCCATGAAGAAAACTAAGCAAGAAATCATGCAATACAAGATAAAATACGTACACGTATTCCAAAATACGTAATACGAACCACAGGCATTACACCAACAGCCTCCTCCCCTTTAGGAACTGCCTCCCCGGCATGCTCATCCTCTTGAGGGATAGCCTGACCACCATCAGCAGGCTGATGATCAAGGTTGGGAGCAACTCCATGTACTGGCTCCCCCATAACTGGATCCTCTGCGATGTCCTCTGGAAACAGCTCGAAGCGAAATGACTCTAACTCAGGCAATTCCTCAGCCTCAGAAGGTATCTCGGAATCCTGAGTGTTGGTCATGGTCTGATCCTCGACGAACACCACGTCTCTGCTTCTGTAGAGCGTTCTTCCCACCGGGTCGTAGAGTCTATAGCCAAACTCATCCCGACCGTAGCCGACGAAGACGCATCGCCTCATCTTTGGCTCAAGTTTGGTCCCCTCGTCCTTCGGTACATGCACGAAGGCCTTACAGCCAAACACTCGCAGGTGATTGTATGACGGCTCTTTGTCGTACCATACTTTGTGAGGCACATCACCCTGCAAAGGAGCACTAGGAGACAAATTAATAACATAACTAGCTGTGAGAAGAGCCTCACCCCAATAACTGCCCGGCAAGTTTGCTTCTGATAACAAATACCGCACCCTCTCCATCAGTGTCATGTTCATGCGCTCTGCTACACCATTGAGCTGAGGTGTCTTTGGCGGAGTCTTTTGGTGTCGTATCTCCTGCTCTCTGCAATAAGCATCAAAGGGACCGATGTATTCGCCGCCATTGTCGGACCGAACACACAATAACTTCTTGCCCGTCTCTCTTTCAACAGAGACCTAAAACTCTTTGAAAGTAGTTAGCACCTGATCCTTGGTCTTTAAGACATAGAGCCAAACCTACCTGGAACAGTTATCAATAAAAGTTACAAAGTAAGAAGCACCACCAATAGATTTTACCTTCATAGGACCTCAGACATTCGAGTGAATCAACTCGAGCAACGCCGGCTTCCTTGAACTTGGGTAACTTTGGAAAGACACCCTATTTTGCTTCCCAGCTAAGCAGTGCGTGCACTTCTCCAACTTTGTAGACTTGAGCCCTGGAATCACCTTCCTGTTCACCAAGTAGTTCATCCCCTTCTCGCTGATATGGTCGAGTCGCCTGTGCCACAACTCGGTAGAAGCATCACTAACTGTATTCACCTCCTGTGCCCCCTGTGTGCTCCCCTCCATATAGTAGAGACCGGACTTCTTGCTTCCTCTGGCAATCACCATCGAACCTCTAGAAATCTTCCACTGACTGTTTTCGAAGAGACTGAAGAATCCCTCGTCATCCATCCTTCCAACCGACACCAGGTTGAAACGGATATCAGGGACATGACGAACATCTTTGAGAACAAGAACCGCACCCGTCTTCGTTCTCAAATGCACATCTCCAACGGCAACTGCCTTCGACACATCTCCATTGCCCATCTTCAACACTCCACAGTCGCCTGTTGTGTAAGTGGCAAATAGTGCCCTGTTGTGAGATACATGTGCTGAAGCCCCTGAGTCCACCAGCCAAGAATTGTCATCGCAGACGAGGTTTGTGATAACCTCATCACCTACGACGATCACATCGCCTCCATGTATCGAGGCCGTCGTGGTAGTGTTCTCTTCTTGCTTCCCCTTGTCGTCCTTCTTCTCTCTCTTCCAAGCGAAATAGTTCTGCTTGATGTGGTCCTTCTTACCACAATGGTAACACCCTGAGTCCTCGTAACGATCCTTGGACTTTCCCATGCTCTTGTCTCTGCCACCACCTGGATCCCTGCTTTTGCCCCTTCCGCGGCTCTCTGAAACCAATACCTCTGAGTGATGGGATGTAGATGAAGTGCCCTGAGAACGTCTTCGTATCTCTTTATTCAGCACCCCGCTCTTGGCAAACTCCAGACTGACCACGCCCTCTGGAGCCAAAATGATCATAGATACTCGTATGGTCTCCTACGAGTCTGGCAATGTACACAGCAGCCATAGTCCCTGAACTTCGTCGTCGAACTTGACTCCCATTGAAGACAGCTAGCTGGTCAACCACGCCCTGGAAATCACTCAAGTGATCAGTAATAGACGCCCCATCTTTGTACCACAGACCCATCATCGTCCGGATCAGGAACAACTTGTTTACCCCGATCTTTTTTGCGTACAGAGATTCTAGCTTATCCCATAACGTCTTCGCATGCTCAATATTGGCAACGTGGTTGTACACGTTCTCGTCAACGAATTGCGTGATGTATCCGTACACCTGTATATGCTCGAATTTCCAGTCCTCCTTGGATTTATCACTGGGCTTCTCGGATAAAAATACGGGCAGATGCAGCTTCTTGACAAACAGCAAATCTTTCATCTTGCTCCGCCAATAGTGATAGTTGGTGCCGTTCAGATTCACCATGCGCACCGGCTTCGCGTCCATCTCTCCTCTCTAGTTACTGTCAACTCCTGACACTCTTCTGAATTCCAGAACCTGGCTCTGATACCACTTTGTTGGAAAAGAAACGCGAAAAACCTTTCCCCAAACTAGAGAGTACCTGCGAGAGAACCGAGCAAACAACGCACAAACCAAAACACCAAAACAACCATGCAGACACAGAAAATTTTTGACGTAGAAAACCCTTACGGGAAAAACCACGGGACGATCGAAGTCCAACCCTGAGAAGCCTCCACTAATAAAATAGAAGAATTACACCCTCTACAAACTTCTCCCGATCCAAATCGGATCCCCACAACACTTGGAAGCAAGAGCAATGATTACAAGGCTACGAAGAACAAGAACGACGAGTAGAGATTACCCGAATCCGATTCTCCTTCGAAAAACACCTTCGATCCTCCGTCTTCTCTCCCAAAGTTGTAATAGCACTCTTGCCTCTTTTCTCTCTCTTCTCTTGTGTTGTTTACAATAATGTTACTATTGATTAGGGTTTGTAAATCCCAACTTAACTCCCTAATCCTGCAACAAACCTGGACCGTTTGATTTGATCCAGTGGTAAAAAATTACCCGAGATTTCCTCTCAGCCCCGATGACACAGAGTTCGGCCAGAACTCTGTGTCGGGCAACCAGAATGGTTCTGGAACAGCCAGACCGAGTTCGGCCAGAACGCAGCTTGGGACCGAGTTCGGCCCGAACTCGGTGGCTCCAGTCCAGAACCCTCCCTTTGTTAGCAGCAGCAGCAACTCCTCGTTTCCTCCTTCCCGAGCTTCTCCGACATCGAACGGCGCTCGTCGCACTCCGAAATCTTCTCCACATAGGTTAGGAACCCCACCCACTCCAACAAATTAGTCACTAAGCAAACATATTTACTTTGATTGCATATATATATGTCCAAAAAAAAGTCAAAAGTCGGGATTAAACTAGTCCAAAATCTAACTTGATCGAACGATTCGGTGGTCTGACCAGCTTGGTCAATCGAGTTTACTAGATAAACTAGATTTTTGAAAAATAAACAGAGGGTCAATATTAAACGAGCTCAAAAAAGCAATTGGTTCATGGGTTAATCGGTTCAACCTATTTTTAAAATAGTGTCGCGAGTTTCAGAGATCGAACAACTGAGCACTTGATACTGCAAAAAAAAAGTTTTGTAAACGCCCATGTCATATGTCACATGTACATTGTTATTTATTTTTGGATTTTATGTTATTGTTAACTAGTATATATGTACACGCATTTTATATATTTAAGGTTAAATTATAACTTGCTACTCTAAATTATTCAAAATTTTCAACTTGATACCCTCAAATTTGATAGATATTAATTTGATACCCTAAAAAATAAAAATGACGAAGCTACACCCCTCCTCACCCATTCGGCTGCACCCCTCCCCCACCCGACCGTCCTCCCCTCCCCTCCGGCTGCACCACCCTCGCGACGCAACACTCCTCCCCCAATCGCGCCCCCAAACCTCCCCTCTCCACCTCGTGTTGTCGTTGCCGCAGAAAGAGAGTGAGGGGGCACGGGGTGGTGCTGCCGGGGAGGAAGGTGGTACAAGTGTGTGTGTGTGTGTGTGTAGAGCCGGGGGGGTGGATTGTTAGCCCAATGATTACATCGTGTATTTTGAATATGGTTAATCAACTAAGTTTAACATAATAATGTCACTAATATTCATATACTCACTATCATGTTGCTACTTAAACTTAACATTGTCATAATTGCTCTATATCATATTGTTATATTTGTATTGTACTGCAACATATTATTTTGCTCGTCGAACATGTATTTGTAGACATGCAGTAAGCATGATCAAACATGATCAAACCAGGACATATGTAATGGAGAATTAATTGTCATGCCCCGATTCCGTCGAATCGATAGTCGTCCCCCGGGCGTGATGCCGTGGGAACCTAATTTGCGATCGTACAAGGCATAGTCATAAGGTAATCTGAGACACGAGATCTAAGAGGGTACGCAGACAAATTGATTCACACGATAAGTAAAAAAAACTTGATCTTTATTGATAATGAACATCTTTTATAGACTCCGATACAAGACTCATTGCCACACGGGCTACAACATGACTCGATTACAAAAGAGTGCCGATGAGATAGCCATTCCATACATTGCACACATCCCTCAATATACAACAAAGTACTCCAGTGACCTGGATGGGAGGGACACTGAGTCATCTTCCTTGGACGATCGAGAGCCTTCAAAAGGGGAGTCGCAGAGAAAGTCTTCGACGCACGGCCGAAGCTTCAAAAGTCACGAACGTCGCCGAGCTAGTTGGCGCGTCCTTCCTGGTTCGCGGGACCTGCAAAGAGTGAGGATCAGCACAAAACACATGTACTGGCGAATGGCTAATTAAATCCAAGCTCTGCATTTGATTCAAGAAGTTTCGTAAACATGTTAGCTAGCTATTTCAATGATCTTTCTAACCATCCTGCTCGATTTGCATGTTAACATATTTTGAGGCAAGCATATGAAATTGTGTAACATTAAGCAACTATCACATTCATTCCGTGTCCCGTGCACTTGTTAAGTAATAAAAAGGGGTGTGAAGGCCACTGGCAATGTCAAGCCATCGCGGACTATAGCATTGGTTAGACGACGCCCCTTTCGCGTCGGGTAGCGAGCCCTGTGCGAAAGTGTCCGCATAACTCATGCCGATGAAGGGTTGGCGCTTGCTATTCTCGTTCCTCCCGGGCCGAATCGGTCCCTTGGCCTAGGCAACCGTTCGAGGAAACTACACCTTGTCGACAAGTTTTCCAATGACCGTTTTGCTTACTTAGCCGTATCGTTGCGATAAACGTTAATCGATTCATTCGTTGCTTTGCATAGGCTAAATGGATTTGCATAAGGAACATGTTTTCTATTTCCAATACCAGCAGTTGATAACAAGTGTTTCATGAAGAATCGTGCTACAATTTCTTTGATTCTACACTATTATGACAAGCATTCATTTTACTTCACATATTGAGTTTTGAAGTAGAGGGACGAGGCGAAGAAGGTCAGCCACTCGCCTTAGGCTTGCTTCAAGCGAGCGACCGGTTGGCTGCGCTGTCATCGCCTACGCGATCACCTGCAATCGCATAAGCAACTGATTAGAACCACTACAACAGATATGGGGTATGATAGCGTGCGCTGAACGCTGTAGAATGCATATTATAGCAGATTCTTTCCGCTATATATGCCCCCGCTATAATAACCCCATGTACAAGAACGCTATAAAGTTATAGCGTTCACGAACGCTATTCATGGATTTTTGCGTTCATCGACGCTATAGACAATGTATAGCATTTTGAAATGCTATATTGCAGTTATAGCAAATAGGAACGCTATAGAACTTTAATAGCTTTCATGAACGCTATTAATGTTTTGTAGCGTTCATGAACGCTATAGACTAGTTATAGCACTTACAAACGCTATATAGTTTACATTGCCTTTACAAACGCTATAGTTCATTAATAACATTTGTTAATGCTATAAATGTTTTATGGCATTCCTGAACGCTGTTTATTTTTAATTGCGTTCCTGTATGTTATTGTTTGTTAATAGCTTTTCGATATATAGCTGCTTTATATAGCATTTCTTTCCTGCTATTATATGCGTAACAATAGCATGTCAGGATGCTGTTGCAGAATCAAAATTCTGTATTCAAAAATTTGCAGAATACAGCACATCAGAATACTATTGCAGACCACAGTTACACAAAATGCAGGTATCAAAAATTTAAATGCGAATCAATCACATAATGAATTCCGAACATAACTAAATTCATAAATTTCACTGTATAATATATGTAGAACAACCAAGTAGTACCAAACATTCAAAATTCTTAATTTCTCCTTGTAGAACAACGAAGTAGTACCAAACATATGTCCAAAAATAAAACATTAACAGTGTAGTCAGCTACATATATCCCAAAATGTTGACTATCTAACATTTAGCTCCCTTCGAGCCTATCCACAACCAAAACTCCTCATAAAGCATCCTCTTCCTTCATCCAACCTACACAAAAATAGGGGGTAAATCATTAGTGTAAAGAAAAAACTAATGAAAGAATGAAAGTTTGTTTAATTGCAGTAAAGTTCAGTAAGTTGTAAAGTTTTGTTCAGTTTTGTTCAGTCTTGAGAAAGGTTATGCATCAAATCAGCGCAGTCACACAAATATAGAATGATTATAGAAAATTAACCATAACAAAAATAACTTGAGAAAGGTTATGCATCCAATATCTTTGTTGCTCGCCATCTAAAAGAAAATAACCGAGTAATTTAATAATTTAAACGAAAAATCATGTATAAAGGTTGAGCAAAGGCTGCTGATCACAAATAATGAAAACAGTAGAATATTAGTATTGATAACTAGTATACATCAATACTCATTATATTAAGGACAACAAACAAACCTGATGCTTTTGACCCCAGAGGACTTCAAAGTTAGTTCCAGTACCAACTGCTACATTTTTATCCCAAGAGCATGAAGTTACTACACTGCCCAATAAATTTGAATGCAACTTCTCTGCTGCTCGCTGGAAGCACTTCATTGGCGTCTGTTACAGAAACATTTCAGTACAAGGTGAAATACAAATAGTATAATAAAGATATAAAAATACTTTCGACCATCTTCCTTCAAAACACATAAGAATTGATCAAAGGTTGAACAACCCAATAGTTGAGGTTTTGGTAGGGAAGGGGATGTCCTAGGTTCAAAACCATAAGGAACAGTAAAAATGGTCCTTATTTTCAAAAAAAAACTGCACTCTCACAAAGACGCTGGTAGTATTATTAAATGTGCCTGCTTCGCTGCCGTAGGTGGTCATATAGGCGTTTACTTTAAGATGCTTTGCACCTCAAAGCTTTAGGTGGCCGACTTGTTTTATATCTGACCAAGAGCCATGCCAATTTATTTAATTTGGAACCTGGCCCAGGTCCAATAACTTAAGTTATAGATATTGTAATAATTTAATATCGTTATTAAAGAAGAAAGGAACAACAGCCTTTCCCCATTCGATCACTTTTGTGTCTGTCATAACCCATCAAGTTAGTTATATTGTTAAACAGTTGTTTCTTAATTGAGCACTTCATTCAGTTGATGTTTAAGTCACACTTGTGTATGCAGTATACACAACAAGTTTTGCATGCAATGCTTATAGCTTTTAAATTATAAATTTATCATACAATTTAGAAGGAAAGAACAGTACAAAGTCTCAGTCATAAACCACAAAGTTGTCTTTACTTACATACTATACACCCCTAATTTTAGTCTTAAAGCCTCCTGTCTCTCCAGTTTGAGGCCGCCCTCCTAGGCCTTCTGGTCCTCGGCACCAGACGCCGCCTTAATAAGCTTGGAAATTTGATTTAACAATCATGGAAGAAGATGTTACAATGTGATTTATATATTTTCGTACTATCAGAAGGGCAGACAAGATTTCTCTGAATCACAGTAAGCATTTACAACAAATAATTAAGTCAAAGATAAAGATGTTACTTATATTCGATCACCTATCATCATTGATGTTCCCAGAGGAACCACCATAAGATCTCAAACATAATACTTCTAAACTAGAATGCAAGAAAATAAAGTCTCAATTAATCCGACAGTAGGCACATCAGCATACCTCTTTGACAATGAACTTTAAGATGTTTGAAAACTTGCCAACAGCAGGGACTCTTGCTGGCTTTTCAAAAGCAACAAAAGTCTGCCCAGGTGAATCATAAGGTAAAGTCCTCAATGGCTTTGATGCAACTTCTGCGAATTCCTCAGCTTCAGAGGCATCAACAAAGATGGTGACCTGTAATCAACTCAAAACAATATAAATTATAGAGGAAATTTCATATAGAGTGATGAAATTTAGCATATTTATATAAAAGAGGAGAAGTTTTCGATATTTATAGGAAAAGTAATGTGGCGCCATCTTAGATGGCGCCCAACTTTTTTTTTCTTTTTTTAGAGTGGCGCCATCTTAGATGGCGCCCAATTTTTTTTTTCCTATATGATGGTTACGTGAGAAAGTTAGAATTTATCATCTTAAATAAATTTAACTCTTTATATACAATTTTATCTTTTTTAAAAAAATCTTAGATATTTATTTAAACTTAATATTAGAAAAAAATATGTTTAAAAAATAATTCAAAATCTTAAATATTTTTTTCTCAAATCTTAGATATAACTTGAAATCGTAATAATTTTATCAAACAATTTTAAAAATATCTCTAGAAATAATTTAATATTAGAAAAATATGTATTTATTTAAATTTAATATTTTAAATGTTAGGTATTTATTTAAATTTAATATTAGAAAAAATATGTTTAAAAAATAATTCAAAATCTTAAATATTAGATTTTTAAATCTAATATTAACAAAAATATGTTTAAAAAAAATAATTGTAAAAATTAAATAAATTTATCTTTAACGTGAGAAAATTGATTTATTCGTCCGTAAATAAATTTAACTTCTTATATACAATTTATTTTTAATTAGATATTCGTTTAAATCTAATATTTAAAAAATATGTTAGAAAAAATCACTTAAATCTAATATTAGAAAAATATCTTAAAGATAAGTTAAAATTAATAATTTAAAATCTTAAATATTGTTTCTCAAATCTTAGATATAATTTGAGATCGTACATAGTTTTTTCTACGAAAATTGATCTCTTTCTATGGGTTTGACCATTTATTTTAAATTTAGCTTAAATTGACATGATTTTCAAAGATAGAAAATAAAGATATGAGAATAAAGCATAAAAGATTATATTTGATACTTAATTATAAAATATTTTAATAAATTATGAATAATTTTATATTCTCATCTGATAACTTATAATATATTTTTATATTCATATCTTATAAATTATGAGTTATTTTTTTATCACCAAATATAATATTTTATGTTTGAAAACATATCCAAGAACTTACCTCTAGAGAGATTTTAAAAATTGTTTGATAAAATTGTTACCATGATAAGTTATATCTAAGATTTGTGAAAAAATATTTAAGATTTTGAATTATTTTTTAAACATATTTTTTCTAATATTAAGTTTAAATAAATATCTAAGATTTTTTAAAAAAAGATAAAATTGTATATAAAGAGTTAAATTTATTTAAGAAGATAAAATCAAACTTTCTCACGTAACCATCAAATAAAAAAAGTTACGGAAAAAAAGAAGAAGATTGGGCGCCATCTAAGATGGCGCCACACTCTAAAAAAAGAAAAAAAAAGTTGGGCGCCATCTAAGATGGCGCCACATTACTTTTCTTATAAATATCGAAAACTTCGCCTCTTTTATATAAATATGCTAAATTTCATCACTCTATATGAAATTTCCTCTAAATTATAGAATGATTCTAATTCAGGAAAAGGAAATCTTCTCACATTGACCATTACTTACATTTTCGAGCAACTGCTCAGGTATGGTGTTTGTACAGTTGTACTGGAATACAACATGTTCATCATAAATGTGCTTCACAACATTAACCGCATATTCAATTTGCAGCTTCAGTCAGCTCCACAAGTGCAGATGACTGTACAAGAAAGCACAAATAAAAATTGCGATGTATGTTTACATCAAGCCATAGTACTTTTCTATGGAAGAAAAAGGTTGTGCAACTAATAACCTCAAATAGCTTCCCAAAGGTGGAAAATTCAGGAATGGACGAAAGCAACTTCTCATAGGCATCAAAAGCCGACGTAGGACCACTAGGAGGAGCACCCAAACCAATAGGCTTTTTACCCGGAGCCTTTTTCTCAGCAAGGGGCTGTGATTTGACTTCCATTGGTAGAGAATAAATATCAAAAGGCTCTTCCGAAGCCACCTGTTATTTACATATTGTGTTAGTTGAGAGTATGATTGCAGATATTAGGTTTCAATTGATACATACATAGTTTCGCAAACTTTTTTCCAAGTTGATAAGTGGCACATCCAACGAGCCAAAGAGGAATTCTTTGACATCCTTGCCAGTTTCACCAACTGCACCATCACCTCCAAGTGTATTAAGGTAAAGTGTTGCCCGGTCACGGACCTACGATGAACCATATAAGGTTAAAGAAAACAACTACGATAAACCATATAAGGTTAAAGAAAACATCTTTATTATAAGATATCACCTAGAAGTTGATAAATTTCAGAAATGGCCAGACCACAGACAAAGATTTAGCTAACAATCCTGCTGAAATTGGTCCAGGCTATATGGCTCTTTTAACGGTTATCAGTCTAACTGTCTGAGACAGTTAAAAAGATCAGAGTCAATGATGGGGATCCTTTTGAGTAGAAAGAAAGTCATGTCAAAGATATATTCAGAAAAAAAATGTATAGCTTGTGGAGCAGTAACTACTATTAAAAGAGAGATAGAGGTACCAGTAGTGACTTTGAAGATAACTATACAGAAGAGGGATTCTTGATTTGCACCAGGGGCTCAAGTCATCAAAGGTACCACCTCTGCAAATATTGAAGTAGCCATATGCTTGGAAAGCGAAGAATGGAGCAAATATGCAAATCGAACGTGCAATTGCGGCAATAATAGCTTGCACTGCCAACTGCAGGAAAACAAATCAAGTTACTAAGAGCTTAGAACTGGTGGAACGTCAAAAGTAAATCTTTACAGTAATATCTTTAAAATAATCTGGTTAGTAAAGCAACTTTAACTCGGTCCAGTAGTACATCGCTGACAGAAGATTTAATAATGTTGTGTAATACCAATGACAAAGGGTCACATCTATCAGTTTAAATGATACGTAACATGTTTAATCATAAGCATATAGGTATAGAAAAGAGGATTACCCAAGGCCTTTTTTCTGGTTGATGGCAACATAAGCCCGGATAATCCCCTCAAAACAGAGATGACCAGCATTAATCGCTCCATTTGACCAAGCTGCACCAGACAGAGCAAGCAGGAGCACGGCTACACTATTAGTACCAGAGAATAAATAGTATAATCCTCCAATTGAAGATAACGCATATAGACTCTCCGAATATCTGCTAAAGAGATGCTTAAATTTGTTTCATAATAGTTTACAGAATTAAATTCAACTACTGAAAAGAACTAGGAAAGGGGGGATTACATTGATGAATAGAATATGGAAGCTGGATTGAAGCAAAATAGAACAGATGCTCGCAGGGCAGCTGTAGTGTCCTTTAATATCAAAACTGAAAGCCTTTACAAGAAGGATATTACAGAGTTAATGAATCATATATCCACTCACCGATTGTTAACTACAAAAGTGAGAATCAACATCAATAGAAAGTAAACTAGATAGAATAAGAATACAAAAAAAAGTCAAATTGACAACTATCTCATATGCACACCTGGATTTCTTATAAAACAGTGTATTAAACAATATTCTATAAAAAAATGGTAGTTCTGAAATTTGTTACCGACCAAGGAAGCATGAACACTCCAAAATGAGGGCCATGTCGTGTCAGACACGTATTGGACACAACCAGAGCATGACCTGTGTGAAGACAAACATATATCACTTATGGTCCAACATCAATCAGTATTGGCAAATTCTCAAACATTATTACTTTAATAATATTATGAAATATAAAAAATCTGGAAGCATCATGCTTACCTTCTTAACAACTCAGCATACAACAGATGCCTGCTAATATGCACGACCAACTAAAATCAGGTCATTGTTGTCGAGATATACTATTGTATCTTCCCAAACATGCTCTATACAACCTTGTAAACCAAGTAAGATGTGAATCTGTTGACCAGTTGGTTTAAACATAATTTTATGTGAAAAAGGATAAGAATAAACAGTACACACGATGGAAAACGGTGGAAGAAAAACCCATTTCATCCTCTCCTATTGGAACCTTGAAAACCCTCTCGGACAATTTGTCGAACACCTTGCCTCTATTCCCATTCTCAGCAAATCGAACAGCTCTATCAAGCTCCTCGTTCCCTTCTCGATCACGTAAATCTCCCACATCAGTCCGCTAGCATTCCTGTCCCTCTCCCTCTTCTTATCTTCTCCTGCAGCGAGGCCATCGCCGCAGCCCACGAGAAGTTCCTCAGGACCGAGAGGTGCCCGTGCTGCGGCCCCCGATCCAGGCACGGGATGGCGGCGACCAGCGCCCACGAGGCGAACAGCAGAATCGAGCTCATTGTGAATATCAGGATGGCGAAGCCCGCGGTGCCCGATACGTCGACGGGATTCAGAGGGCTCAGGCCGCTCCCCATGGCCTGTAGCTGCCTGGTGGCGGACAAGCTGCGGGTGACGGGCCAGCAGAGGGTCCGCAGGTGGTGGTTCTGGCCGTGGTGGTTCTGGCCGTGGCGGTTCGGGTCGCAGCTGAAGGACCGGTTGTGGTGGTTGTTCGGAAGGCCCGGGTCGGTCTCGCCAAGGAGGAGGGAGAGGTCACCGAGGGACTTCCTGGCGTGGCGGAGCTTGCGGTCGGTAATGGAGGGATGTCAAGGTTCCCATACCAGAGGCGGACGCTGTCGAGGCCATCGCGGACGGTGTTGAGGAGGTCCAGCGCTTTGACCGAGCGGTCGAAGAAGTCGGAGAGTAGCCACTTCAGCAAGGGGCAGTTCGTTGAAGTCGTCGAGGAGGAGGAGGCCTGCGTAATCGACCTGGATGGAGTCCAGCTGGGAGAGGAGAGGAGCGGCGGAAGGAGGATTTTAGGGTTTGGGAGAACAAAAATAAATATTTGGAGAGAGGGTGACGTTTGGGGGGAAAGAAAAATATTTGGAGGGATGAAATATTTGGAAATAAAGAAAAATATTTGGAAATGCAAAAGGGTGTAGGGTTCCAACGGGTTGGTGATTGGAATTTTTGGAGATCGAGAGAGAATAAAAAAGTACGCGGGTTGGGGATTGAAATTTTGAGAAAAGAGACGAAGAGTGGAGAAGAATGAGAAGTTTTAAAAATAGGTCCCAGCTCCGCAGCGGTGGTGCGCGGGTTTTAAAAAAAATTAGGCAGTTAAAATTTTTAATGGACTAGCGAGCGAAAAATATCAACAAATTTTTGATGTTAAACAATTGTTTAAATCCGTCGAATCTAAATATATTGTTTTGGTAAAATAAATTTTAATATTAAACAACAATTTTAATCCGTCAAAAATATAATAACAATTTTAATATGTCGCTGTTGGACAACTCTAAATGTCGCAAAACGTCTATTTTGGGGTAGTATTTTCAAGGATGATAATCATATGCCATAGAATTAGGTTTTCTAAAACAAAACGAAAAAAAATCGAGAGAAGAAGATGAGTCGGTCAGTCAGTCGTCGGTCGGTCAGACGATGAGTGGGTCGGTCGGTCGATCGGTCTTTAGGATTTTCGTGAGGGGAGAGAGAGACAGAGAGAAGAAGAAGGGTTTTGTGAGGGAAGCGTTACCTTTAGGGGTAGTGTTTTCAATTGTGAGCATTCGATTAACTCGGTTAACCGAACTGAATTACCAAATACCAAATTCGACCGAAAATCGAATAACAAAAATTGAAACCAACCGAAATATCCCGTATCGAACCAAACCAAATGGTATAAATCTGTTCGATTTTTAGTTTATTTGGTTTAACCAATATGTCAGTTTATTTATAAATATTTTTGTCAATATATAGTTACTAAATATACAAAGATATATTCCGTATATATTACTAAATTTTCTTATTCGGTTTACCAGGGGAGAGGAATTTTATATAAAATTTCTAAAAGATTAGTTTGATTTAAAGGGTATTCTGCAGACTCCTTGGCATGAAATTTTTGTTTACGGTAACGATTTAATCCCATTACGAAATTGTAACTTATATAGCATCCAAAATGTGCTATAGTCTTTTTTTTAATCATGTAAAATATATAGAATACGATGCTGCTCCTAATCGAACTGGATACCTTACTTTGACATACGGACATAGCAACATAAGCAGCGTCCAGAAAAAATTATACCTTTAACAACGTTCATAACACGCTATATAAAGTTCTGTTAACATAAAAATAGCAAGGAGGCATAAACGCTATAGATAAACTGCTATTGTATGAACTTTTAATAGAACTTCACAATGAACGTTATGGATGATGATATTATAATAGCAGTGAGGCTCGAATGCTATAGAAAAACTGCTATTGTACGCTCTTATAATAGCACTGCGGAATGAATGCTATTGTTGATGACATTCTATAGCAGGGAGGCTTGAACGCTATAGATAAACTGCTATTGTATGCCCTATTTGTTGTAGTGAACACTGTGTATTTCAAGGAATTTCGATATGAATGCGAGCTCGAAAACGCGTCATGAAACCCATCGAAAACATTCACGAAAAGCGCATTCACGAAAACGAAAACCAAAGCCAAATCAAGTGCGGCATGAAAACCAGAGCAACGGGAGGTCTCTCCCGACTCAGCCGCAGAGCCAATCCTCGAGGCACAACCTGCTGAATATGGGACTTGGTTCCGAAGAAGCCATTCAATAACGTGGAATGGATCTTAATTCAACCGTTCCCGTTCGATCGACTCGGCCGATTCCGACCTATCGGTCCCGACCGAATCGATAGCGACAGTGTTCCTTTCTCGCGCACCCCGTGGACGGAGACGGGGCACGATGTAGGGACGGAGCACTACATTAATAATGGGCCAAAAATGGTGTCATACAAAAAGATTTCTCTGAACCGCCTAGCGACCTATCCGGGGCCTCGTATCGGGGTTCCGCTGCCCGGTCAACGGACAGGGGTCGAGGGGGCAGCGCTCCTCGTGGGGGTTCAGGGACGAAGCTCCCGAAAGGTATTCAGATTTTCAGATCTGTATATCTTTGAACGACTGCTGTCAAGGAAAAAGACGTCTTCAGGTCTGATCAAATATCCGAAGAAAGGCGTCATCAAAGAGCTCTTGGTTTTTCTATTTGTTCCAAGTCTATAATTTTTAAGTTATTGAGTCTAGGAGAATGTGTACGTTGAGTCGCAATGTCTCATCTCAATCCCTAGCCATATCTCTCCAAGCACTACCATACAAACTGTCACGACCCGCACCCTCTACAAGGGCACGTGACGCGACAACGCCCAGCCCTCACCGGAAAAACGGCGTGGAACGCTGTGTATTTTCTAGTCTGACAACAGTTTATATATATAACAAAACCTGTCGAGAATATAGTCAACTCCGAACGGAGGACAAGCAATGAATATATATAATGCTCAATCACAACTCTAAGACGAAAAGTAAAGACTGAAAGATAAAGACAACAAGACGATAAAATATAACCTGTCAAGTCCAGATACAAATAATATACAAGTCCAGTCTCTAAATATAGTCCAATATAATACAGACTCAAAAGTAATACAGTCTCAAAAAGTAACTGGATACTAAGTCCAGTACAAAGACCTACTCTAAACTATACAAGTGGTATGGTCTCGTCAGGCGGAGCTACGCCCTGCGGGACCAAGTCTAGGCCCACTATGTCGTCCGGACCGTAGTAGGTACTGCAATCTCCCTCGTCGACATCTGTAATATTTTATCAACAGTCCAGTCAGGATGGAACGAGTACATATATCTCATAACAGATCTCAAGATAGAATAAAAGCTATAAGACTGTAAATAGAGCATATACAATGAATCATGGAGTGTACATGTATGTATCATGGCATGGTAAGCTGTAAAGCTAGAGCTAGAACAAGAAAATAGAACGGGATCATGGCATGTACACAATCAAGGTAAGCTATATATCCAATGTGTGTGAGTAGTAGTTTCGGCTTGTGATCGGCTTGGGTACCTGTCGAGAATCGGCCTGGCAAGTCATAAGTGCGGTATATGACTCACACTGTTCGGGAATGCGGGATGGATCTGATCACAGGCCTACGCTACTACTCCCCCTACCCCAACTGGTAGAATAGATCCAAACAGGACACGTCACTGCACGGGATTCTAATGAGAAGGTAGCTAGCCTTCTCTAGAATCAGTGACCACATATTGAGCAAGAGCTACAAGGGAGCTTGCACAATACAACCCAACCTAAGAAGGAGAAAATATCTCTCATCGGGATCCAAGAATACCAATCCGTGAGAACCATGTGTCAGGAATAAGCATATCAATACTAAGTACATGAATCATAACAGTTATCATAAATTAGGAATAAGTATCAGAGAATGTACTCGCCTGTAAGATGATAAAATATGTCGACCGGATCAACTGTAGTGTCTCGAGGACCTATAGAGAACAAGACGTATCAATACTATATTTAGGAAGTAAAGTTAAATCAAATTAAATCCTATTTAATCATTCTAGGTCAAGACATGTCTAGTCGGGTCAATCTTGGTCATGGGAGAACATTAGAAGTCAATCCAAATCAAACTAGGTCGAAAACTGGCTTACCGTTGACTTTTGGTCAACGGGTCAACTCTGGTCAACTCTAGGTCAACTCTAGGTCAACCCTAGGTCACTGGTGTAGAAGCATGGAAAATATTAGAATAAAGACATAAATGGCCCATGCGGTTTTTGGGTAGCAAGTCTATGCGGCTTATACTGGAGTTGCCCTATGCGGCCCAAAAGAAGACCCTCAGACTCATGCAGCTCGGGGATGAATGCGGTTCAGCAGGAATATGCGGCTCAATTGACGACACGTGTGACCCCCCCCCCCCCCACAGTTGGCCACTGGAGTAATGGCCTCATTTAATGCTCTGACACGACTCGACGGCTGTCTCTGACATAAAGTATCATAATGGCTCTGCCATAATGACAGACTCTTCGGGAAAAGAAGAAAATCTCTGACCCGATCTGACAAAAATCCTAGATTGCCACGTGGCAAAAGTCTCATGCGGCTCGGATAGAGAACAGCTTCATGCGGCTTATTGAGGAATCATTCTAATATGATTAACAAAAATCCGCCATATGCGGTCCACCCATAGCCCGGTCTATGCGGCTCAACACCACGCTAATTCATGCGGCCCACAGAAACTATGCATATGCGGCTCATGGAGAGATCGTCCCCTGCGGCTCGCAAAGATTATGCATATGCGGCTCATGGAAAGTTCGTCCCCTGCGGCTCGATGAGGCATTGACTCATGCGGCTCACGAGGAGTATCCCCCTGCGGTTCAAGTATTGGTCACCCTATGCGGCCCTGGCAGGATCTTCAATTAAAAAACATGGCACTGAAGATGCAACAAAATCCCAACGAGAATATTCGACATCATCATCATAATTGCCGAGATCAGGGCATATCATTCATCATCAAGCCAATAGGACACGTGGCGAGCAATCAAATATTGGCATAATCAATCACGAAGATTTAAAGCAGTCAGCATTAACTGCTCATAAGATTTGGTGCTATCCGCATTAGTGGTCGAGATTCATTATGATCAGGATCAAGGGCCCAGATAGAATGAAGGAGCGCCGACATTCCAAACAGATAATCATCAGCAAACCCTAATGATCCTACCCCACTCTTATAAATAGCCAGCATCATTCCCATGTAAAAAAGGTCGGCAACAAAAGAATAAAAAATAAGAAGAGAGAGATCTACACAGAGAGAGCTTCCCCTTTTCTTGATAATCACAGAGAGAGAGAAGTCAGGAGAGCAACCCGAGGAGAGTAAGGAGAGCCTTTCTTCGTCAACGCCGAGCAGATCTTCCCCGAGCCAAGGCTGCATACCGATCGTCCAAGGAGTAAGGCAGAGCGGCCGTCGCTTTTCCGAGCCTCTATCGTCACCCCCCAGAATCAAAAATAAACAATCGTACTTAGTCTGTTGTACCTAAGTTTTCGTCCCTAGGCTTTCTTTGTACGAGCGAGTTTGTATTGTGAGTCTAAGTTCAGTCCTCCGATAATTGTTCTATTCTTTTACAATCAATGGCAAACACGATGGCGACTCTGCTGGGGACTAACTTCTCCACGGCTGAGGAGTTGGTGGCGCAATCGGATGCAGCCAAACTTAGCTCCACACAACAGAAGATGGTCGTCCGCTTCGACCAACAGGCGTTCGAAGAGATGCTCTCTGAAGGCAGCGCTGGCCCGGTCCAGAAACGCACCCGCTCCACGAAGGCTCGCAAAGAGTGGAGGCCAAAGTCATTTGCTCCTCCCCAAGCCCTCGATGGGATACCCTCGGTCGCTCAAGACGGCGAGAAAGACTCTCCTACGGCCCCACTTCAGATCGCAGACACCTCTGCTGTCCCCAAGTCCGGCAGAAGAAAATACTATGATGCTGGACTTGCAGGGGCAAAGAGGGTCTCTGCTCAACCTGAACCGCAGAGGGGTATTAGCCGCAGAAAGAAAATCCATGCGGCCACGACCGTCAACCATATGAAGAAAACTCATGCGGCCACTTCTGTCAGCCGCATAACTTATGCAGCTACAGTTCCCAACCGCATGGATGAGATTCATGCGGCTAGTAAAGTCAACCGCTTGCAGAAAACCCATGCGGCCACAGATGCCAACCGCATGCGGACAGCCTGCACGGCCGTGACTCCTAACCGCATAAGAACTCGTCCCACAATAGAAGACAGTCGCATGCAGATAGCCTGCACGGCACCCAACGCTAGCCGCATAGCGTCTCTACCACACTTCTCTCGATCAGTTTTCGACCGACTCTCATGCGGTCCTAACTCTGATCACTTTCTGGATGAAAATCCAGACTCTGTGATACCTAATGTGGACTCTTCCTATTACGCACCCACAAGTGCTAAAAAGAAAAAGTCTAGGGCAGCGCGGGCTCATCAAGTCCAGACAGCTGCCCCAACCTCTGACTATCGGGGCGCCCCGCTGAGTATCACACGGGCCTCTGATGGGAAGTTGTATAAAACCACTCGAGTCCAGCCCCCGGCGGCAAACGGACAAAGTGGTTCCTCTGACCTGCGTAAAGCTATCCTCCACAAACGCAAGGAAAGAGAAGGAGCCTCAGCGTGCAGAGAGTCCTCACAGGGACGTCACTGCACCCAGATTATCGTCAACTGCTGTTGCAACAACACGGCAGTAACGGAAGACCGGCCATCCGTCTTCCAAAGATTACAACATCCGAGCTTGGAAGACGAGGCAACTCCCGTTGCCTCCTGTAATTCCGTACGGAAAGTCCCCGTTGAGGGGAGAGGAAAGAAGACAAGCATCTCCAGCCCAAAGGTGTCAACTATTGCAACTAAGAAGCCGTCGTCTAAAGGATTATCCTCTACTGGAGTATTCCAACACACCCGTTCAAAGACGAAAACTGCTGCAGTAGGAAGTTCGCCATCTACGTCATTGGGGGTCGTCGGAACTGGGGGTAGCACTCCTCCAAACCTCCACGACAACCCGATATTCCAAGAAGACGGACTGGAGGAAGCAAATCCTCCGACGGATACAACAGATACCGACGTCCCCGAGGACGTCCTAAACGAAGCAAGCTCTGAAGCTGGGGGTACTGTTCCTTCCGAGTCCGAACCTGAAGAGAACATCCCCACATATCCTGACGATTTCTCGATGCATGAGTATGACTCGGAGGGCATGTCCGCCACCTCTCCTTCTGTCACTCCTTACGTGAGGACGGTTGTAGTGCCCCGTCCCGCAAAGTCAATCGGAGGAATCGAAACGCCGACGGCGTTCGGACTTGGCCTTACAATGGCGACTCGAAGACATCGCTCAGGTGGGGGAGTTTCGGTGAACTTGTCTCATCTCTGCCTTCACTTAATAATTCGTGTGGTTTCAACTTGCACAAGTAGGCTAATATAAAAGCTACGAACGCACATAGCTAAGGGAATAATCCCGACCCATCGGAATGTCTTAGAACATGGAAAATGGTCCCACGGTCTCAATAGAAGTCGGCTCAGCGTGCTTTAAAATGACACTCGGTTCTTTGTCCCGGGGCTTGGGAGAAGGAAAGTTGGTATTCGACACAAACGATGAGTTAGCCTAAGTCATAGGCGTCGCCCGCGTAAATGCTCGATAAAGCATGCACGTTTTCACTGCGCAAGGCTTGGCATAGCCATGGTTCGTCCCTCGAGTTAAGTTGTAGGCTTAAATAAGTTAGGCAAAGTTATGCCGATCGACCTAAGTCATTCTAAGTGCTGTCCCGCTCGTTCTGCGGTTGTCAAGTTAAATAGTCCCACGATCTCAAGGCCCGTCATATAACGTATGACTTGGGTGATAACGTCGCGTAAGACAGAAGTCAGTTACAGGCACGAGCCACGATTGGCACGATGTAAAGTTAGCCACGGTCCATGGCACTTAAGGAACACGTTTGTTCGAGTTAAGTTGGAAGGCTACGTAGTAGTCGTTCCCTCGAGTACAAAGAAGTCTGAGGCGGTCCCTCGGTTGGGAGTCTCGCGTTCATGTCCACGTTAAGGTGTTTCGAGGCGGTCCCTCGGTTGGGAGTCTCGCGTTCCTATCCACGTTAAGGCGTTTCGAGGCGGTCCCTCGGTTGGGAGTCTCGCGTTCCTATCCACGTTGAGTTTCGAGGCGGTCCCTCGGTTGGGAGTCTCGCGTTCCTATCCACGTTAAGTATTCGAGGCGGTCCCTCGGTTGGGAGTCTCGCGTTCCTATCCACGTTAAGAAGTTCGAGGCGATCCCTCGGTTGGGAGTCTCGCGGTCCCGAGGCACGTTATGCCAAGTGTGATTCAGAGCACGAGTTGCTAAGTATAGTTCCGATCGTACCAACAAGTAGGCCATGCATTTACGTGAGTTTAGATGTCTCGTAGGTGCGTGGTCATTGGACACCTTGTCGACAAGGATTTCTGCCTAGACTGGTTATACGCCGGGGCACCGGGCCCAGTCATCCTAGGGGGTAGACGTTATAGCGCGCATGCTTTTATTGCGTGGGTAGTCGGGGGCTTTCCATGGGGCTAGCTACCTTGCATCGAAGGACCCGTCGCCTGCCCGAGCTATGTCCGCGATGGCTTGTCATGCCAGTGGCCTTTCATATAGATAATTGGCGTGCTAAGCGGCGAATCCGCATGCACGTTGTCGGTCATAATAAAGGAAGTGTAAGCACGGTATGCGTCGAATGGTAAAATGTGTGCTCGGTTGCACCCAAAGTATTATAAAGTCTACGATTTGGTTATACGTAAAGACACGTGCTTCGGCACGAGATACGTTGTCGTACTTGAGTTCTCAACATCGGTTCCACAAGTTGGGTTATACGTTTCGAGTTAAGTCGAGAAGGGCCGTAGGGCAAGTATTTGACACGACCTAGTCGTTACGTCCAAGAGTATGGTACGAAAGACAAGTATGAGTCGGTACGTTGACAATGTGAACACGAGAAAGGTATAGAGGCAAAGTATGGGTACGTTATTAGTACAAGGCACGAAGATGGTCTAAAGACACTAAATAGGCCGAGCGTCGGTCCTAAAATCGATCCTAAGGCAAGAATAGAAAGACAATCGAAAAGGGGCTTGTATTGCACAAAGTAAAATAAACGTGTCGGTTTTGTATGGGTGGGCGAGGAGCTCACTCCACCAGTACAGTGGTACTGACACCCACACAGTGTTTATGTACAGGCACAGGTAGAAGCTCGTGGCACGGAGCTCGCTTGGATGCGTCGAGGCACGGAGTTCCTTGGCGGTTCGAAGCGTGCGGCCGCATGGATTCGAAGACTTATACGGGACATAATGTATGGACATCGCCTTCCGAAGCTTTCGTTGGATCGACAAACATGTATCGAGAGATGAGAGAGAGCTGAGCGATTTGTAATGTGAGACGAGTGGATTTGAGTGATTGTAATCTTGGCCTTGTGCCCCCAATGTAACCGTTGTTTCAATATTAATAAAAGAGCTTCTTTGAATAACTTGTGTTTGTTCTAAATTTCCGCTGCGTGTTCAATGTCTCTGCTCGAGACTTCTGTACGACGACCCCGTCGCAGCCGCTGTAATCGGCCGTTATGGAACCCGCCTTGCACGAGCGCAATCTAGGCTCGTGCGGCATCACGCCTTAGCGAGGACGATCGCTCCTACGGGAGCGGGGCGTGACATAATGGTATCAGAGCACGACTTTACGTCCTTGGACTATCGATTGAATTCTTTAACTCCGTTGTTCCGCAAACTCTGAATTGTGCTTCCGCAACGTGATATCGTTGGTACGCTCTCTCTCAAATGTCCCTCGGCATGTCCATACAATAAGTCTAAATATTTTCGAAAGCTCGTACAAGCGTTCAATCTAACGCATCGGTAGGCCGTTGCCAAATGTGTCGATAGGGCCTTTGTGCCGAACGTTACAAACTTGACTCGATAGAAAACATGTGCTAATGTTAGCAAAGTCGCACGTATGTCCGAATAGTCCAACATCGACAATAGCAAGTCGCGTGCGTGCCTAATTAGTCCAACGTCGACCTTAGCAATTGAGCGTGCAAACTCGGAATATAGTCCGCACGGGATAGCCATGCGCACGGCCTTTTGGCTAAGTTGTGTTTCGTGTCGCGCACCACGACCCTTGGTGCAAACGAGTCGCGAGCGACATTAAGTATTCCCCGGTCGGTAATAGAGATATACTTAGGGTGTCTATCGATAGGAACGCTATCGGACAAACGCTTAGGCGTACTGGGAAGATTAATTTGGATTTCGAGGAAATAGTGCGAGCGACTAGTGCGTCGATACGACGCGAGCGACTACGCTAGGGATTTGTCGAACGATTCTGAAAATGTCTTAGCGAATGACGCGAATGTGATTGAGGACTAGATCTTATGGCTTGAATCCGAGTGGTGTATGTGATAGGTTCGGAGAAGAATAAGAATGAGTGTCGACGACTAGTAGAGTGGCTCGAATCCGAGTGGTGTATGGTTCGTCTTGGAAATTATTCGAGTGAATATTGAGGATTACGAGTATGTCGACGAGGCGATGCGATCGCGCAAAGCCTTAGAACGCGTCACGCTTAGTTGGTCGTGACTTCGAATGTCCCGAACGAGCATCTCGTTCGGACAACTTGTGAATGAGCAACGCGAGTTAGAAAACGATTCGGAACGAAGAATGAAAATGAACGGTCTTGATCGAGGAAACTTAGAGGATCGCGCGTGCGATATCGGATTGATGCAAATGAAAAGATGACTTGAGTTTTGAATAACGATCTTGAAACGAGCTTGAGGAATAGCGATCGAACTTGGTCTTGAATATCAAGGAATGGTGGTATATCCAGTTCGAACAATAGCATCAAGTCGCACGACTCGAAATTGGTTGCGAAGGAAGATCGTCAGGTTACGCATATCGTCGATGGTATTGAGGCGTATCAAAGATCGATATGCGATAACTCGGAGGTACTCTGACTCGGCGAATGACGATCGTGTAAATGTCATTGTTCTGATGGATGTTATACTCGGGATATTGAAACGTGTCGAGGAAAAGATAAACTTGGCTCGAGGATTTCTAGTTGAATGAATGACGATCGAACTTGGCTTGGATGAAAATGAAAATGTTTGGATTTGCTTCGACGATAACCCCAACGTCGACATTCTTGTCTTATGTGAGCGCAATTCCAGCCTCGCACATGCATCGTGCCGATTAGGGCGATCACTCCGCGTGAGCGCTGGTATGGTGATTCATACAGCGGGAGTGATCAAACTTGCTTGGCGTGGCAACTTGTATGCTTCGACTTGTGGTTTGACGCGAAGGTGACTCGTGAATGAATCAGTGTGCTTGAGGATTGAGTAGGTCCAATCCGCATATCGAGAATGAATGAGTTTAGACTCAAACAAGAGTTACGCCCCGATGAGAACGATTATTCTGCGGGCGCGTTGCATGGTGATTCATAAACCGTCGTGGATAATTGGACTCGCGTGAGATTGGGGCGCAACGTATTGTCGAGCTAGACGACCTCGTGATCGAATACATGAATTGGTTAGAATTGGAGAATTGAAGGGATTCGAATATACGCAATGCGTGCCGTAATACGAATTAGGGAATCGATGCTCGATGTTTAGAAATCGGAGTGATGCGAGCTTGGGTAGAAAACCCTGTACCAACGATTTGGTTTGACCTTAGGATGGGGTCAGTGTTGATATCGTTGTTTGGGAACTATGATTCCAGTACTGACGAAAAGACACAGCCTAGCGGTTAGGCAGGCATTCGAGCGTGAAGCGATAGGAGTTACGGAGGCACCACTTGCGAGTCTTGGCTGACATGCACGTATATCAGGGACGCCCGAATATGTGCACGATCCGACTCGAGTGGTGATGGCGGATTCTCTATCACGAGGCTTGGCTGACATGCATATATTTTGGGGACGCCTGGAATATGTGCACGGTCCAACTAAGTGATACGTTGAATCAAGTGAGACTTGAGAAACCGGAAGGTGTCGAGGATTTTGGAATCGTGAGTTTCGAAGAAATGTTGGTGATAATACGATCATTGATTTGAAACGAATTCGAATGTTGGTTGATCGATTAGTGTGCCTTACGATTAAGTTAGCGATAAGCACGAGCGTGGCTCGAAATCGAAGAAACGCGTAGGCGGAATGTGTACGATTAAGTCTTGGCCATAGAAACGGTAGGACGGTTTGCCTTCAGGAAAGTCTCGAGGACGAGACTTGTTCTGAGTGGTGTATGTTGTAGTGCCCCGTCCCGCAAAGTCAATCGGAGGAATCGAAACGCCGACGGCGTTCGGACTTGGCCTTACAATGGCGACTCGAAGACATCGCTCAGGTGGGGGAGTTTCGGTGAACTTGTCTCATCTCTGCCTTCACTTAATAATTCGTGTGGTTTCAACTTGCACAAGTAGGCTAATATAAAAGCTACGAACGCACATAGCTAAGGGAATAATCCCGACCCGTCGGAATGTCTTAGAACATGGAAAATGGTCCCACGGTCTCAATAGAAGTCGGCTCAGCGTGCTTTAAAATGACACTCGGTTCTTTGTCCCGGGGCTTGGGAGAAGGAAAGTTGGTATTCGACACAAACGATGAGTTAGCCTAAGTCATAGGCGTCGCCCGCGTAAATGCTCGATAAAGCATGCACATTTTCACTGCGCAAGGCTTGGCATAGCCATGGTTCATCCCTCGAGTTAAGTTGTAGGCTTAAATAAGTTAGGCAAAGTTATGCCGATCGACCTAATTCATTCTAAGTGCTGTCCCGCTCGTTCTGCGGTTGTCAAGTTAAATAGTCCCACGATCTCAAGGCCCGTCATATAACGTATGACTTGGGTGATAACGTCGCGTAAGACAGAAGTCAGTTACAGGCACGAGCCACGATTGACACGATGTAAAGTTAGCCACGGTCCATGGCACTTAAGGAACACGTTTGTTCGAGTTAAGTTGGAAGGCTACGTAGTAGTCGTTCCCTCGAGTACAAAGAAGTCTGAGGCGGTCCCTCGGTTGGGAGTCTCGCGTTCATGTCCACGTTAAGGTGTTTCGAGGCGGTCCCTCAGTTGGGAGTCTCGCGTTCCTATCCACGTTAAGGCGTTTTGAGGCGGTCCCTCGGTTGGGAGTCTCGCGTTCCTATCCACGTTGAGTTTCGAGGCGGTCCCTCGGTTGGGAGTCTCGCATTCCTATCCACGTTGAGTTTCGAGGCGGTCCCTCGGTTGGGAGTCTCGCGTTCCTATCCACGTTAAGTATTCGAGGCGGTCCCTCGGTTGGGAGTCTCGCGTTCCTATCCACGTTAAGAAGTTCGAGGCGATCCCTCGGTTGGGAGTCTCGCGGTCCCGAGGCACGTTATGCCAAGTGTGATTCAGAGCACGAGTTGCTAAGTATAGTTCCGATCGTACCAACAAGTAGGCCATGCATTTACGTGAGTTTAGATGTCTCGTAGGTGCGTGGTCATTGGACACCTTGTCGACAAGGATTTCTGCCTAGACTGGTTATACGCCGGGGCACCGGGCCCAGTCATCCTAGGGGGTAGACGTTATAGCGCGCATGCTTTTATTGCGTGGGTAGTCGGGGGCTTTCTATGGGGCTAGCTACCTTGCATCGAAGGACCCGCCGCCTGCCCGAGCTATGTCTGCGATGGCTTGTCATGCCAGTGGCCTTTCATATAGATAATTGGCGTGCTAAGCGGCGAATCCGCATGCACGGTGTCGGTCATAATAAAGGAAGTGTAAGCACGGTATGCGTCGAATGGTGAAATGTGTGCTCGGTTGCACCCAAAGTATTATAAAGTCTACGATTCGGTTATACGTAAAGACACGTGCTTCGGCACGAGATACGTTGTCGTACTTGAGTTCTCAACATCGGTTCCACAAGTTGGGTTATACGTTTCGAGTTAAGTCGAGAAGGGCCGTAGGGCAAGTATTTGATACGACCTAGTCGTTACGTCCAAGAGTATGGTACGAAAGACAAGTATGAGTCGGTACGTTGACAATGTGAACACGAGAAAGGTCTAGAGGCAAAGTATGGGTACGTTATTAGTACAAGGCACGAAGATGGTCTAAAGACACTAAATAGGCCGAGCGTCGGTCCTAAAATCGATCCTAAGGCAAGAATAGAAAGACAATCGAAAAGGGGCTTGTATTGCACAAAGTAAAATAAACGTGTCGATTTTGTATGGGTGGGCGAGGAGCTCACTCCACCAGTACAGTGGTACTGACACCCACACAGTGTTTATGTGCAGGCACAGGTAGAAGCTCGTGGCACGGAGCTCGCTTGGATGCGTCGAGGCACGGAGTTCCTTGGCGGTTCAAAGCGTGCGGCCGCATGGATTCGAAGACTTATACGGGACATAATGTATGGACATCACCTTCCGAAGCTTTCGTTGGATCGACAAACATGTATCGAGAGATGAGAGAGAGCTGAGCGATTTGTAATGTGAGACGAGTGGATTTGAGTGATTGTAATCTTGGCCTTGTGCCCCCAATGTAACCGTTGTTTCAATATTAATAAAAGAGCTTCTTTGAATAACTTGTGTTTGTTCTAAATTTCCGCTGCGTGTTCAATGTCTCTGCTCGAGACTTCTGTGCGACGACCCCGTCGCAGCCGCTGTAATCGGCCGTTATGGAACCCGCCTTGCACGAGCGCAATCTAGGCTCGTGCGGCATCACGCCTTAGCGAGGACGATCGCTCCTACGGGAGCGGGGCGTGACAACGGTATTCATGACGGACAACAGCCAAGGTGGTTCCGGCGATCGCCAACGTATCGACACTTTGGAGGCCATACTGCACGCCTTGGTCAAGTCTGTAGACGAGATCAAAGCAGCGCTTCCTACTCTGCAGGGAGTGACACCTGGTCAGACAAGTACGGGTCCCGCGAACAACATAGATTCAAATTCAGTGGCACCAAACCCGAGCAATAATGCTCCCGAGATAACGGCCCCTACCGCGACAGATGAGGCCCGAGAAGTAAGGAGAGAGGTTCAGGAGCTTCGAGCGATGTTTCACGCCCGAAAAAATTCTCAAGACCTCAGAATACGGCAACCATACCCTGTTGAATGGAGGGATGTGCCCTTTCCCCCAAGATATAAGCCGTTCAATATCAACCCATATGATGGTAAGACTTCAGCAAGCCGGTACATCACTTACTTTGAGGTCACTACCGACCATCTGCCCCATGATGACGCCATCCTCACATGGTTATTCATTGGGGCACTGGAAGGAGTCGCCTTCGATTGGTACCGCAACCTGCCAGATAATTGCATCCACTCCTTCGCTGGCTTCAAGCGCTTGTTCTTGGAGAGGTTCTATGAGGTAGGGCAGGACGTCACGATGTCTACCCTCATGGACGTCGTCCAAGGAGAGAAAGAGATGACAAGGAATTACATTGAGCGGTTTCGTCAAACCGCAATGAAGTTACCATCTGGTAACCCGGACTCCTCCTTGATCGAAATTTGCCAAAAGAGACTACTCCCAACAATCAGTCTCTGGATGGGCGAGAGTCAATTCAAGGACTGGAAGGCTTTTATCATCAGCGCTACAAGTGCCGAGGAACGATTGAAGAAAGCTCGCCAACTGGGGTTGCATATCTCAGAGGGAGAGAACAAGGGGAAGCATCCCAACGCCAGCAACGACAATGGGGGTAGCCCCTCCAACAATCGGGACAACAAAGGTAAGCAAGCCATGGTGACCGATACAGCCCAGAAGCCCGAGCCACAGCCGGCAGACAAACAATGGCCTCAAATCACTTATTCCTTTGAAAACGGTCACGTCAAGCCTATCCTGGACATGCTTATACAAGGAGATAGGATTCAGCTTCCTCCACCAAGACGGAAGCCTCGGCCGGCTGATCTGGAGAACCCAAAGTTCTGCCATTACCATCGCTACGTCCACCATGCTACACACGACTGCTACCAACTGAAACGGTATATCCAAAACCTCATCGATTCGAACGCCCTGGCCATCGATTTCGAAGAGGTAACCGTGGCAGCCAACATGGTGTCCGTACAATTCGGCAGCTTCCCTCCAACAGAGACTCAGGACGGGGTTATACCCATCCCTCTGGCAACAATGGAGATTGCTAATCTGTCGCCTGCTCGCGATCAAGCCGCTGGTCTAGTACCCCTCACCACATCACGAGGGGAAATCATGTGGGTCCATCCGGACCTAGTCTACGAGGTAACTCAGCCCTCTCCACCTTCTAAAAGGAAAAGTAAAAAAGTCAGATCCTGCCGTACTACCTCGGCGGAAGAAGAGGAAGTCTCGGCCGTCACTACTCGATCTGGAACACAAGCCCAACTGGTGACCGAAAACGCGACTGATGATCATCCGCCCACTACCAATGATGCTCCGGGACCGGCTCAGCCTTCGACGACCGACAAGCCTAGGCCGAAGGAGACTCGCTTCGACAAGTCCCTCCGGAAGGAGACACCTCAGGGGCTGGAGAGGCCCTACAACTTCGACATCTTAGCGCAATTAGCTAATACCCCGGCCAAATTGTCTTTATATGAACTCCTTAGGCTCTCAAAGGATGTCCGCACGGCTTTAAGTGAGGCGCTCCAAAATGCCGACGCATACTTGGCTCAGGTCAACCTCACAGGAGATAACCAACCTGCAGAGCTCCAAGATAGTGCGTGTACGGGAGCAATGCCCAATATCGTCTTCTCTCCGCAAGATATGCTCATCAAAACTAACCTGCATGATCGCCCGCTATACTACACTGGATACATCGGTGACGTAAAGGTGGACCGAATGCACATTGATCCTGGATCCTCCATAAGCATCATTTCGAAGGGTCTGCTACATCATCTTCGTATTCCAATGCATCGCCTGACGCCTACAAGCACCGCCATTAGCAGTTTCAATTCGGGCAGGAGCTACCCAATAGGGAAGATTCGCTTAAAATGTCAGATTGGCGATCTCCAATCAGAAGTCACCTGCTACGTCATAGATGCCGACACTTCTTACAATATCCTTCTGGGGCGGCCTTGGATACACGATTACATGATCGTGCCTTCCACGCTACACCAGTGCTTCAAATATGTCGATAAGCACGGCTTCGTGAGGACAGAGTTTGCTGATATCGATCCCTTCAAGGGGGTCGAATCTTATTACTTAGACTCCTGTCTGTACGAAAAATTAAAGAAGCATCTGATCGAGGAGGAGGTGCAAGCTCACACCAAGACAACCACAAGATCAGAAGAACCTCTGACGATCCACCTCCAGGCTCGCAAACCGGGCAGTTCTGCACCCCTTACGGCTACTCTGTGTAAGGACGCAATCAGTCTATCGGCGCAAGAAGAGCAGATGAGAATCCGGCTGCCGAGGTCTAGCCAAGTGCCGAGACCCACACCAAGGCCTTTTACCATCAGATTACCGAGAGTCGGTCAGCTCCAAGCGGAGAAACTCAATCCCTCCGACAGACCGCTCACGATACGTCTTCCTAAAAAGGGCCGTCACCCCGACGCGAGGTCTGACACTTCCAGCGAACCAGCCACTCCTCGCCCCACGTCAGATACCAAGCTGGGGGTTGCTAGTCTACCAACAACTCCACGACCTGCTCCGCTGGTCGAGCCTCTGAAGATCAAGCTGACTAGGTCGCTCTCTCGGTCTTCATTTATACAGGGGGTGGCCGAAGAAGAACCAGAATTAGCCAAGTATGTGGCTGCCCACTCCGATACCCCTTCCGCGGATGATGTAATCCCTCTCGAGAAGATACCTTATTTTATCAATAAAGGGCTATCTTTGAATTACATCGAGCTCAACAAGCTATGTACAATGTATGCTATGGACCACGGTATAGGCACTCACCTACACACACAAGTGACAAATGTATATACCACAATCCAGCTTACTCCGGCAGAAGACGCTTACCGAATAGTCGAGGGAGGGGACCACCCTATTATCTTCGGACGGAAAGACGATCCGTACCCCTTCACCATAAAAGAAGTCGATCTTGGGTCAGATACCGGGAGATTGCCTCTATACCTTTATAGTCCCTAGTCCAAATACCTCATGCAGAAACAAGGATATGATCTAGAAACTACACCAGGTTTGAATTACAGTACCGGACGGCGACTACCTTTGAAGCCCCTAGTACCGTCTGGTAAACCACGGGACTACTATAGCAAAACTCGATGTGGACTAGGGTATGTAACTCCCACAACGACTCCAGAGAGTTCAGATGAAGAATGTGATTGGCAGTTACACTCAACCGGGTCACCAACTTCCGACTCAGACACAAGCATTGGGGACATATTCAGACAAGTCCTATCAGTCAACATGGCATTTGCCGACGCTTACGAAGAAGACGAGGACATTCCTGAAATCCTCGAGCTTGAGCCGTGGGCCCAACAGTTAGACGCACAATGGGAAAAGCAGTTCGAGCTAAGAGAACCTCCTACAGAGGATGAAGTTATGCAGGTCAACCTCGGCACCGAATCCTCTCCAAAGCCAATCTTCGTCAGTAAAAGCCTAACAGACGAGGAACGAGAATCACTGCTAGAACTCATCAGAGAATACATTGACGTATTTGCATGGAGTTACGAAGACATGCCGGGATTAGATCCCGATATTGCTCTCCATAAACTCAATATACGGTCGAATGCAAAGCCAGTCAAGCAGCAGCAACGACGCTTCCGCCCGGGCGTCATGGACACGATCGAAGCCGAAGTCAACAAGCTGATAGCCAGCGGCTTCATCCGTGAGGAGCAACACCCTGACTGGGTCGCCAATATAGTCCCGGTCCTTAAGAAGAACGGGAAGATCCGAATCTGCATCGACTTCCGTAATCTAAATGAGGCATGTCCGAAAGACGAATTTCCTCTCCCGATCACGGACATCATGATTGACAACACATGCGGCTTCGAACGTATGTCATTCATGGATGGATTCTTGGGATACAATCAAATCAAGATGTCCCCCGACGATGAGAAACACACATCATTTAGAACACCGATCGGCACATACTGTTACACAGTCATGCCATTCGGTCTAAAGAACGCTGGTGCCACATATCAGCGGGCTATGAGTATCATTTTCAGAGAACATTTACGTAAAACAGTGGAATGCTACGTCGACGACATCGCTGTCAAGAGTCGCCGTAAGGAGGATCATCTGTAAGATCTGAGAACGGTATTCGACCTTATGCGAGCCCACAACCTGAAGATGAACCCTACAAAGTCGTTCTTGGGCGTATCCAGTGGGAAGTTCTTAGGTTTCATCATCACTGCACGGGGTATCCATGTAGACCCTGAGAAAACCAAGGCAATAATGGAGATGGGTCCCCCGAAAAATCTCCACGAACTAAGAGGCCTCCAAGGGAGGCTAGCCTATATCAGAAGGTTCATTTCCAATCTCTCCGGACGATGCCGACCGTTCACACACCTCATGAAGAAGGGAGTCTCATTCGTATGGGACGAAGAATGCCAACGCGCTTTCGACGACATCAAAGAATATTTGTCAAATCCTCCAGTCCTGGTGGCCCCGGTCCCTGGAAAACCATTCTTGCTCTATGTACGAGCAATGGAACACTCCCTCGGTGCCCTGCTGGCACAAAATAACGACGCAGGACACGAACAGGCCATATACTACCTCAGCCGAATGATGGTCGGGCCCGAACACCGATACACTGCCGTGGAGAAAGAATGCCTCGCCTTGGTATTCGCCATTCAAAAGACGCGGCATTATGTTACAGGACAAACCATACATGTGATCTCACGGGTAAATCCCCTCAGGGTCCTCATGACTAAACCAGGGGCGCTCAGCTCTCGCCTCGCTACATGGGCAATACTGCTATCCCCATATCATATGATCTTCGTCCCACAGAAGGCTGTCAAAGGCCAAGCCCTGGCAGACTTTTTGGCGGCCCATCCAGGATCGGGGTCATCCAGAATATACGAGGAAATCCCAGATGAGGTCGCCGATTCTAATACAACCACCCACGACAACATATGGAGGATGTTCTTCGATGGCGCTTCAAGAACCGGACCCAAGAAAAATATCGTCGTCGGGGTCGGAGTAGTATTGATCTCTCCTACCGGGCTAGTGATCAATCGCGCCTACTCTCTCACGGAACCCTGTTCCAACAATGTGGCCGAGTACAACGCTTTGGTCATTGGCCTCCAACTCGCAAAGGAGCTGGGTGTAGAATATCTCGAAGCATACGGCGATTCACAATTAATCGTCAATCAGATTCGGGGGTCGTACGAAGTCCGCCATGAAGACATGACACTACTAAAATACCCAACTTTACCGACGGACGTTTAGCGACGAACGGATTCCGTCGCTAATAGCGACCACTTTCCGACATCTTAGCGACGGATTAGCGACAGACAACACAACATAATTTTTTTCAATTTTAAATGTAAAAATTTGTCGGGTTTCCGTCGCTACGTCGACGAATATTAGCGACGGATTATTTTTCGTCGCTTATCCGTCGCAAATGTTGGCGGCAAAATCTTTACAACATTGGCGGGAACTTTGGCGACTACCTAGCGACGGATATAGCCGTCGGAAAATACCTTTTAATTGGCGACGGTCTAGCGACGACTTTTTTTCCGTCGCTATTCCGTCGCTAGATTCTGTGACCTAACTTAAATTGAACCGACGGGGGGGAATTTTTCATTCCCCCCAAAACTCTCTCTCTCTCGCGGCTCTCCCTCTCTCGCGCGCGGCTCTCTCTCTCGGCTCTCTCTCTCTCTATACCAGGTCTCTCTCTCTCTCTCTCTCTCTCTCTCTCTCTCTCTCTCTCTAATTTTCTCTAATTTTGTGTTTTGGGAGTGGGGGGGGTCGGCTTCGCGGAGGGTGGAGAGGGCGGGGGGGGGGGGTGGTGAATGGGGTCAGGGGGTCGGGGGGTGTGGGGAATGGGGGCAGGGGGTGGGGGGGTGGTGGGGAATGAGGGTCGGGGGGTCGGGGGGGTGGGGAATGGGGGCAGGGGGGTCGGGGGGTGGGGGGTGGAGAGGGCAGGGGGGTCGGGGGGGGTGTTGAATGGGGGCAGGGGGTGGGGGGGTGGTGGGGAATGAGGGTCGGGGGGGGTGGAGAATGGGGGCAGGGGGGTCGGGGGTGGGGGGTGGAGAGGGCAGGGGGGTCGGGGGGGGGGGGTGTTGAATGGGGGCAGGGGGTCGGGGGGGTGTGGGGAATGGGGGCAGGGGGTGGGGGGGTGGTGGGGAATGAGGGTCGGGGGGGTCGGGGGGGTGGGGAATGGGGGCAGGGGGGTCGGGGGGTGGGGGGTGGAGAGGGCAGGGGGGTCGGGGGGGGGTGTTGAATGGGGGCAGGGGGGTCGGGGGGTGGGGGGTGGAGAGGGCAGGGGCGTCGGGGGGGGGAGGGGGGTGTTGAATTTCCTTTGACACACTGTCCTAGGTATCTACACATACACACACACTGTCACACAAACACACAAAATCTGAATATATGTAATGTAGGAATACACGTTGGTAATGTAGAATATTGACATGTATGTATAATGTATCTAATTGATTTTTAACCCATGTCTATACATATATATGTGTAGGCAAGCATGAGATTATGAAATATAGGCCATGTATATATATGCTAGTATATAGGAATGCATGTAGGTAGGCAATGATATAAAATATAATGTAGTGTACAATGCATGTGATAGTGTAAGTTAATGAGTGGTATATATATGCAAGTTATAAATGCAATGTTGGATAATATGAGAATGTAATGTCAACATGTATATATATGTAATATGTGTTCTCTATGGCTTGTGATGGTGTGTGTGATTGCTAGACTAGGCTTGGTTAGGCCTACTGAGACTTATTAGACCTACTGCTACTTTGTATTGCTTTCACAATGTCACGTACCCTGCACTAAACATCCGATACTTCGATCCGATACCGCCGATACTACCGATATCGCCGATACCAATACTACCGATATCGCCGATACTACCGATACCGCCGATACTACCGATATCGCGCGCCGATACTACCGATACTACCGATATCGCCGATACTACCGATACCGCCGATACTACCGATTCCGATACCGATACTTTGAACCTTGATTTAAATACATGTTAGTATAGTGTCTTCACATATATGTTAAGAGTATATACATGATTAGCAAGGTAACTAGATACAAGTTATGATACAATGTAAATGCAAGTATACATGTTAGCTAGATAGCTTAGACTTATATTGCAATCTCCTATTCACACGAGTATTGATATCGCCGATACCAATACTCGTAGGAATAGTCCGAGAGATACTACCGATACTTCGATCCGATACCGCCGATACTACCGATATCGCCGATACCAATACTACCGATATCGCCGATACTACCGATACCGCCGATACTACCGATATCGCGCGCCGATACTACCGATACTACCGATATCGCCGATACTACCGATACCGCCGATACTACCGATTCCGATACCGATACTTTGAACCTTGATTTAAATAGATGTTAGTATAGTGTCTTCACATATATGTTAAGAGTATATACATGATTAGCAAGGTAACTAGATACAAGTTATGATACAATGTAAATGCAAGTATACATGTTAGCTAGATAGCTTAGACTTATATTGCAATCTCCTATTCACACGAGTATTGATATCGCCGATACCAATACTCGTAGGAATAGTCCGATACCGATATACATTGTAGAGCTCTGTTTTGCTATTCTGGACATGTTGTGACCTGTGCTGTTCTAAATAGGAGCCAGACACACTCCTGAGACGGGGGAGTATGTATAGTGATGTGGATTCTTACTAACTTATCATGTGAACCCATTTATGGGCCCTTCATTGAACCTTCTCATGTGCAACTTTCAGTCCATTCACAGTTCCCTATATTGTACTCTACATCACCTAGTTCACTTATATCTAACATCCTAACCCTAATCCAAATTTATGAGTATCGGTATCGGGCTATTCTTATGTTTAGTTTGTCTTACGATACAGATTTTCACATCCAAATTGAGGATGAGTCGTTATTTTGTTGATCGTACATGGATGTACAAACGGCAACACGAGAGTAGAATTGGTGTGAGTGACGATTTTCAGGCAGGCGTGGAAGTATTTCTTAATTATGCAATGAGCAAAGCTCAGTACATGGACGGTAACAAAATTAAGTGTCCATGTGTTAAATGTCACAATAGACGTTACGAAGAAGTGGTGACTGTGAGAGATCATTTGACCCGTAAGGGTTTCGTACGTAATTACGGCCTGTGGTCATCGCAAGGTGAACTATATTCGGAAAGACAGGCTGCGGAAGCTGCTACTTATGCTTTTGATGATAATGCTGCAACGGATTTCATCGAAGACCACGGATGCTCTGTTGATTATGGAGATCTGCAGAACCTTGCACGAGATATGGTGTATGATGCGGCAGGGCGCGACTCCGAGAGATTTGGAGAAGTAAGTGACTACGCCTCGTTATAATCTCTAATTTGGTGAATTAAGTGACTACACTTATTTTTATTCTCTCTAACAGTGTATTTAGAGGTGAAGTCAAAATGAGGACACCATATATTACAGATGAGGGACTTCAAAGAGAGGTTGATTGTACCTTTCCGTCCTGGTTTCGTAAATACGTAAGTAACTGAGATAATATGTTATGCGGCTACCATTAAAATATATGCAGCTAAAATATTTAAATTATCAATACATGTTTACAGGTTTTATTGCCTGAAACAACACTCATAAATGAGAGCATTCGTTATTTGGCATTGGGACCGAAGAAGCATGCAAAGACTTTGTCAGGCTATGTCGTTAATGGCTTCAAGTTTAAGTCAACTCAGCATGCTATAAATGCCGAATTTCTCAATGACGGCTTCGATACCAAGAATTCTGGTGTTTGCATAAGAGGCACCATCTATGACGACGAGCCGGACTTTGACTATTATGGAGTGCTTCGGGAGATTGTAGATTTACAATATAGTGGCCCATATGATATGCATATTGTGATGTTCAAATGTGAGTGGTTCGATACGAGACCAAATATCGGTTGGAGAATCGATAAACAATTTGGATTCGTCGATATAAATCATCGCAGGAGGTATAGAGGGTCCGACACGTTTGCGATAGCAAGTCAGGCTGTTCAAGTCTACTATACAAGCTACCCAAGGCGTCGTAGAGATCGATTTGACTGGTGGGCAGTATGCAAGATTAAATCTAGAAATACATTTAACGTTGGAGACCCAGCATACCAAGAGGACCAGATCGAGAAGCCCCAATACATGGGACAACAGTCGGATACCATGGACGTGGAAGATGTCGATATACCTCATGCTGAGGAAAATAGAGGGGAGGAAGAGGTTGATATACAAGACTTAGCTGTCAACCAGGGGAGAAAGAGGCATCTTGTCCCAAGTATTGAGCCTGAAGAAGAAGAAGAAGAAGAAGAAGAAGAAGAAGAAGAAGAAGAAGAGGATGAGGATGAGGATGAGGATGAGGATGATGATACAGATGAAGTCGACGATGAGGATGATGATATAGATGAAGTCGACGATGAGAATGAGGATGAGAACGATGACGATGACGATGAGGACGAGGACGATAACGATGATTAGATTAAATATCGGTATATATTAGAAGCACTTACAACTAACTTAGTGAATTCAGTTTAGACGGACACATTCTTATTTCAGTTTATGTTTTTGTCGTTCGATCATCTACTTATTGTATGATTTTCTTTTTACAGATGGCACTCTTAGTTCTCATTGTCTTGACGGCACTCGCCGCCCTGCTGCTGGTATATATATTTTAGTTCAGTTTTATATTCATTTATACTTCTATATTGTTAATTATATTTATGTGTTCTATTTACAGGTCATGGTCACTACCACTCGTGCTGCTGGTAGCCGTGGCGGTACTGGTGGTGGCGGTACTGGCCGTGGTGGGCGTGGTGGTAGCGGTGGCCGTGGACGCGATGGTAGCGGCCGTGGACGTGATGGTAGCGGTCGTGGTGGTAGCGGTCGTGGTCGCCTTCCACATACCCCGGATATAGAGTCCTCCGATCCCGACCTGGAGAGCCCGGCCACAGACTCTTCCCGCCGTCGATCTATCTCTGCGACCCATCCTTCATCTTCATCGAGGCCTGAGACTCCATCCGCTAGCGGATCCGTTCCGCCCCCGGATGCACCAGCGGGTACACCATCAGTTACTGCAGGGTGGGCTCCGGAGTACCCCCGGATTCAGCTTCATCCTGCTACCGGTGAGTACATCCGCGGACCCGCGGATCCTCCGACGCCTCCAGAGAGGCCGATAGGCGAGAACCGACGAGAGCTATGGCCCGCGGGTGATACGTAAGTAAATTTAAGTTAATTTATTAAATTTGTTTCATTTATTCAAGTTTATAATTGTTGTTAACTTAATTAGAAATATAATTATTGTTAACTTAATTAGGTGAACGTAGGATTCAAATTATAACTTAGGGAAACATAGGATTTAGATTATAACTTAGGAAAACTTATAGTATAAACACATTCATTGGATAGGCTGCATATCGTGAGGCCCTTAGTCAGATTGAGCCCCCTGCCGAGGTTGTCGGCGAAACGACGCCCACCCAGACGCCCTCTTCTATGGCCGCTCGCTACGACGACGTGTTCGTAGAGTCTGTCGGCGGCTTTAATAAAGGGCGCGTCTACGGCGTAGGTTCCCTGGCGGCGTCGTTGTAGGGCGCGACTCCGAGATATCCACCGCCCCCGCCTCCTCCCGCGCCCCCGTCGGACGATATGAGGACGCAGCTTGCGACTCTCACCTCCGATATGTCGGAAATGCGGAGTCTTATGTCGGATGTGCTGGAGCGCCTTCCGCGTCCTTCTTCTGCTCCCGGTCCAGATCCGTCTGCTCCCGGTCCGTCTACTGCGGTTGCCGGTCCTTCCGACCCTGGACGTTATTCATTTGACCGTTCTGCCGAGGTCCGCCTGGTACCGGATACTGCGCTCATTGGGCTCATGGACATGATGTCGCCAGAGCAGCTCCGCAACCTTCCAGAGCATGTGTTGTCCCAGGTGCCGGCGTACATGGTGGAAGAGTACATCCGCAGAGCCGAGGCGGCGTCGAGACGACCACGCGATCCATCTCCGAGAAAATGATATTTGTACTGTTTTTTAATATTATGAATTTGGATATTATGAATTTAGATATTTGTTATTGGATATTTGATATTGGATATCATGAATTTGGATATTTGTTGATCATGTAATGTTTGGATGGATATTTGGATATTTGTTGATCGTAAATGGATGTTTGGATATTGGATATTATGAATGTGTAATATTTACGAAAAGGAAATAGAATGTTTCTGTAATTTTTTTTAATTGATGTTACATTTAGCGACGGACTAGCGACTAACTAGCGACGGATTATATAAATATTTGCAGTTACCGACGGAAGGGCGACGGAATATCCGTCGCTAACTGGGTGATATAAAATATTTTACAGGTACCGACGGAAGAGCGACGGAATATCCGTCGCTAACTGGGTGATATAAAATATTTTGCAGTTACCGACGGAAGAGCGACTACCTAGCGACGGCGAATCCGTCGACATGGTTCTGGAAATATGGTAGGTTTCCAGAGACTTAGCGACGGATAGGTGGTCGCTAATCCGTCGCTAATCTGTCGAGGATGACGACGGACTAGCGACGGATGAGCGACCAATTATCCGTCGACATGGTTCTGGAAATATGGAAGCTTTCCAGAACCAGGCCGACGACCTACCCGTCGCTAATACGTCGCTATAACGTCGAGGTTAACGACGGAATGGCGACGGAATAGCGACTGATTTTGCGTATCAGGAACCTCTCTGATACGCTTTTACCGACCTATTGACGACGGATTAGCGACGGATATTTTAATATTATATGGCATGTAAACCGACAGGAACATGTCGCTAATCCGTCGCTAAGTAGGTGAAAGACAACCGTCGCTAACCAGTCGCTAGTCCGTCGGATAATTATTTGTCCGACGGCTTAGCGACGGACATTTTTTAGCGACGACGTTTTTCCCGACGGTCATTTTCAACAAATATCCGTCGCCACTACGTCGGTAAAAAATGTTACCGACGGATAAGCGACGGATCTGGCCGTCGCTAAAGCTGGTTTTTTTGGTAGTGTGATCCCCTACCACCAAATAGCAATCAACATTATCTCCTCATTCGAGGGATTCTTCATCGAACACGTCCCCAGACTTCAAAATATCGAAGCCGATGCCCTAGCAGGCCTTGCCGCTTCCTTAGCAGTGCCGAACCAAGCGTATCACTCGGTTGAGGTGATAGGCCACGAACTGGTCTGTCCCAAGAACAATATTCAATTCGTGGCGAGCTATTCCGCCCAAACGGTCGACGAAACACCAGACTGGAGACAGCCGTTCATTGACTTCGTCGTATACGATATCCTCCCGGAGAATCCAAGGGAAGCCACCTCCATCAGGCGGCGTTCTCTCAGATTCTTCTACGACACAGAGACAAAGATGCTGTACCGACGATCCTACGACGGATTACTACTCCGGTGCTTGTCAAACGCAGAAGCCAAAGAAGCTGTACGAGAAGCTCACGACGGTGTCTGTGGGGCCCATCAGCCTGGCCCTAAGCTACAGGACCGCCTTCGCCGTATGGGCTACTACTGGCCCACGATGGTGGCAGACGCAATAGACTATACCAGAAAATGCAAGGCTTGCCAAGTCCACGCGGACTTCATTCACCAACCATCCGAGTTTCTACATCCAACGGTGGCATCCTGGCCATTCGAAGCATGGGGAATGGATATCATTGGTCCAATCACCCCACCTTCCTCCCGAGGACATCGCTTCATACTTGCGATCACCGACTACTTCTCCAAATGGGCGGAAGCTGTCCCACTCGCAGAAGTTAAGACTTCAAACGTGATCAGCTTCCTTAAGCATCACGTCATCTACCGCTTCGGACTGCCGTGGAGGATCATCCATGATAATGGTCCGCAGTTTGCAAGCCATGCATTCTATCGATTCTGCGACAAATACCGCATTCAAAATGTCGCTTCGACACCATATAACCCGGCAGCAAACGGGTTGGCAGAGGCATTCAATAAAACAATCATCAAACTCCTCAAGAAGTTTGTCTCCTCCAACAAACGCGACTAGAACGAGAAGCTCGGCGAATGCTTATGGGCTTATCGCACCACGGTTCGAACAGCTACTGGGAATACACCATTCTCTTTAGTATACGGGAGTGAGGCAGTCCTCCCACTGGAAACTCAGATTCCCTCACTCCGCGTCGCCCTCACTTATCAATTGACAACGGATGATAACTATCGACGCCGATTACAAGAGTTGGAGGCCTTAGACGAAAGGCGCCTCCTAGCCCAGCAAAGGATCGAGCTATACCAAGCACGTATCTCAGGAGCCTTCAACAAGAAGGTCAAAATCAGAACATTCCAAGTGGACGATCTCGTTCTGGCAGTCCGGAGACCAATGGTCATGACTCACAAGACCGCAGGCAAGTTCCAGCCAAAATGGGAAGGTCCATTTGTCATCGAGGCCGTGTTCACCAACGGCGCCTACCGCCTCGCCAAGCAGAATGGGGACTTGCTTATGTTGCCCGTCAACGGCAAGTTTCTGAAGAAATACTATGTTTAGACAACATTCTCCAAATTATCGAGTCATGTACCCTCTTAGTACCCCTGAACTCGTACCCACCATTCTCCAAATTATCGAGTCATGTACCCTCTTAGTACCCCTGAACTCGCACCCACCATTTTCCAAATTATCGAGTCATGTATCCATTGATACCACTGAACCCACATCCACAACATTTCAGATTACCGAGCCATGCACCCGCTGGTGCCACTGAACTCTCATCTCCTCAATATTCTAGAAAATCCAAATTATGTACTTACATTCCGGTCACTCTCTCAGATAGTAAGTCACGTATAATCATACCTCTGAACTTTCTTCCTGAAAGAGATCCTCCCTCATGATCCACTACCCGCACTCCCAGTGCACAAAAAGGGTAATCGATCCACTAATTTCTGAAATGACCATGTCCTCATTACCTCTGAGTCGTTTTCACTTCCACCAAAAACAAACCGCTCCCTCGCATAGAACTTCCATGTCCTCCTACCTCTGAGTAGTTCTATGCACCCCTTCTTCATTGAGCCCACTCCTGCCATGTCCTCATTACCTCTGAGTGGGAAGGCTCCGTCGAAGAAATTACCATATTTGCCATGTCCATATTACCTCTGAACAAGTATGTTGGTTCCCTTTCAACCTATTATCTGTACCCACAACCGGAGTGCGACAAGGATAATAGGTCCACAAATGTCCTCTGTTGACCACAAATGTCCCCTGTTGACCACAAAATGTCCTCTGTTGACCACAAATGTCCTCTGTTGACCACAAATGTCCTCTGTTGACCACAAAGAGCTTCCGTAAAGTCTCTCCTGCCATGTTCTCATTACCGCTGAGCAGGAAGATTTCACGATAAAACCTTCACGTTTGCCATGTCATCATAACCTCTGAACAAATGTGATTGGTTTCCTTTCATCCCATTATCCGTATCCTGAACCAGGGTACGCCAAGGATAATAGGTCCACAAATATCCCTTGCTAAGCTTCTTAGCATAAATCCACCATCTTACCATGCCCCGGGAGCCCAGCTGCTCTACGGCATTCCTTTTTCCAGTACCGAGAACATTCATGACCATTTTGTCGTGGCTGTCCCGGACATCCTGATCAAACTTGTTATCCGTACCTAAAACCAAGGTACGCCTAGGGTAACAGGTCCACAAATAATCCCCCAGCAAGTCCGATTCCATGAACACCGATACAAGAAAGAAAAGATGAGTTGAAATATGCTCATTTATTCAAAAAATCAAAAGTCTACATCAGTAGGGATCACATCCCTTACAAAAAAAAAAAAGAAGACAGAGGACGGATCACTGCTCTGGAGCACATAACGCCATGAGACGGTCCTTTATCAAGGCAACCGACCGCTCAAGCCTCTGTTTGGCTCGACGCTCCGCCTCCTGGTTCAGCACCGCCGCATCCTCCAGATGAGCATGGGCTTGCCAGTTGTCCTCAAACTTCTTGAAGGCCCGCTCCAGGTTGACAGAAGATCGGGAAACCCTCTCGGCCTCCCGAGCAATCGACTCCTGTTCTGCATGAGCAGCCTCCCGCTCTGACTCTAAGAAGGCCAACTCCTTCTGGAGTGCGAGAATCCGCTCCTTCGTGTCAGCTATTCCACGAGAGACAGATTCTTTCCGGGCCCTACAAGCCTGACTCCGACGACCCAGTCGGTCATAGGAGACGGAGAACTTGTCAAGATCCCCCTGCACAGCCGGCCCGACAGTTTCTCGAGCGAGCTTGATCCTGTCCCGAGCAGCAACCAGGAAGCCCCGCTCTCGTTCGATCACAGCAGGCAAACCAGCCTACCGTACTGCCAGCAGTTGGGTCACAAGCTGGTCAGCCTCTGTCAGCTTAGGCTCCAGGAACGCTGCTAACCCCAGCCCGCCAGGAAGACCCTTCAGAGTGACAATTTGGCCCCGAGCTCCCCGTAGAGACAGAGAAAAAGGGACCCCCCGTTCCACGGCAGCGTTTATACCCCTCCCTAAGTGGCGATAAAAGCTGTCAACCACATCCTGCGTCACCTCGTCCAAAGCCTCCGAGGAAACCGGTGTCAGCGGGAGTGTGGCTGGTAGCACGGAAGAAGACGCGACGGAATCTGCCGCTCCTGCCACGAGAGAAACCAACTTCGCACGGAAAGACGCTTGAACATCGGTCAATTCCTCTTCAGCAGCCCGCAGAATTTGGATGCTCGGCAGAGTCGAGAAGTCGATCTCCGGTGCCGTATAAGCAGCCGAAGACGAGGACGGGGCCAGCACCAACTCCATCCCCATCTGCCCAGAGCTGGCAGGATGTCCCTCAACATACGATGACGAAGGAGAGGAAATGCTCCTTTCGTCCAGATCACGGCAGACCGGGCCTTCCCCGAAGACATCCGCGACGGGAGGTAAAGGGTCAGGACCTGCAGGGCCAAGGTAACCATAAATCGACTTGACCCGAAGGATATGTTGATAGAGCAAATAAGCCCCCTCGGTGGTCAATATGTGGCTCAGCTTACCAATGGAGGAATGTGGAGGCTGAGGTTCGCCTACAGCCATCACAACCTCTTCACCAACAGCCTCCGAGTCAGGAATAAAAGACTCATCTGCCCTTGCATCCTCGGGAGGGGATGCACCGAGGATGGCGTCATCTCGTTGAAATTCAGAAATCTCGTCACCCTGGGCTGGGGCCTCAGCAGCTTGGGAGTCCTTAGTCACCGCTGAGAGAGCCCCCGCAGAGAGGACCGCGGCACACATGTCGCTAATCAAAACGACAAGGGCCGGATCAACTACTGAAGCAGCAGATGGTTCAGGAGAGCCTGGTTCGTCAGACACCTACAAAGAAAAAATGACCAAGTCATATCCCCGAGAGGAAAGAAAGCTACAATAAAGATAGAACTCCGACTTGGACTTACCTCCGGAACATCGTCTACACCCTCACCCTTCTCCGTAATAAGCAGCCTACGGGGACCGACAGCCGCTCTCTTTACAGAAAAAGTTACTTCTCCGCCGGTAGGCTCATGCCTGCCTCGCTTACGCGAAGGACCAGGCATGGCGGGCGATAGATCTACCCGTACCTCCTCCGACGTAGACGGTAACGGGTCCACTGCTTCGTCAAATACGGCCGACGGTTGTTCCGTCGCCATCTCAGCCGCCACAACGGGAGGCTGACCCGCCATTATCCCATCATCCGAAGAAAATGAGTCTTCGCCGTCCCGTTCATTATTTTCCTCAATTGTGTCAAAGGATTCGGAATCGGGCGAGGGAACCCTATTCGTCCTTTTCTTCTTTGCTTTCGACGTCATAGCCTTCTCCGCTAGGCGAGTGCCCACAATGAAGCTAGTCCTCAAGACAAAATCGAGGGGAGGAGGATTCGCCGTGACATGATACAGGGCTGCCATATGCAGGATTTTATCCGTCACATTTGCGGCAGGGACCAAGAAGCTAGTCCGAGTATGACAGGTGTCATAGTAGCTCCATGCTCTGATACCATCAAGAATGCTGCCTTCAAATCCCAGGTGAGAACTGGGGCGCCCGAGGAATAGCTGACTATACCCAAATTGACGGGCAAACCTACTAGGCAAGTAGGGCTCCAAATACACAGTGGCGCGATTCCGGTAAACTAGATGCGCTGGGCGAATGTTGCGCAACCAGAAACGCATCTTTTCAGGCAAGAAATAAGGAGGTCCGACCCCATCAACATAAACACTCCTCACCTCTTGATCAGTGAAACGAGGAACGGATACGAAGAAATTGTACCCATCCACCCTCGCCAGCATCCTCCGACACGTCGGCATGGTACTACATTCCCAAGGCTGGTGGTGATACTTGAAAAGAAATGCGTCATCACCTGTAACGCCATCTCCTGTCCCGGGTCTCATCAAGGATTGATAATGCAGCAATAGCCATCCCAGCAAGTAATGGTAAGGCAATTCTACACGTTCAAAATCCATTGCCACGTCACGAGCAATGACCTTGGACGAGAAGGCGCGAAGACCATGTTGAATACTGCACACCATGGCAGGAAGGAGGGCCAGCCTGACCCCAAAGGCCAACTTCACGGCAAGAAGAATGAAGTGGCGACTGATCCTCTCAATAGAACCTGCCCCTCCTGAGACCACGCAATTGTGCAGCCACACCATTAAAAATCCGGCCAAGAGTGCCTTTTCGGACAACCGTCGAGCGCCATAACGAAAGTAGCTAAAGGGGTCAATCTGGCTCCCAAACCTGTCACTTTGAGACTTCGACCTCCGGGCAGTCGACATCAAGACCTCCACTTCTTTAGGAGTTAAACGATCTCGGAAAGTAACTCGGCCAGCCGCGCTAAATTTGAAAATGCATGCGACCCAAGATTTAGTATGGGGAGAGTCCCCCTCCGAGCTATCATCTTTCTGGATAGTCGTCCGGTGACAGGTGCTATGATGGCATAATAATTCTTGATACACGGTGACAAAACCGGGGAATCGCTGATCCAAATCTTGGAGCTCCTCATTCGTCGACGTATACACTTCGAAGGGTTCACCCCCCCAGGGGAGCTTGGAGACAGCATACATCTCGTGAAGAGCGAGCCCTAATTCTCCAACAGGGGTAAAAAAGGTCCCCGTTCGATGATTGTACATCTCCAAAAGAGCCATGAACAGTGGCTTATTAACGGGCAACCCGTGGCTGGTACCCCGTATAGCTTCATAAAGGTTCACTCCCCACAAAAACTCTTCATACTTTCGTAGGATCCATGAGGACAGATTAGCCCACGGAGGAATGGGGTGTACCCAGCTCGGCAGGACCAACCTACCAATAGGATAGGACCCTTTGCGAGCAAGCTGACTCAGGAAGGTATCAGCCTGGAAGAATGAAAAGTTAGGACCAGGGGTGTTGATGAAGGTACCTGGAACTAACCCCATCACGGACCGACTGGCTGGATCTTTGAATGCGTGCACTGACCCAGTGGCTCTGTTATAACGGATATTACCAACAAACATCCCCGGTCTGGTTGGAGTGAGGGTGTCCGGCATCTGCCTATCCAGAACGATCATATTGAACCACTCAAAAGGGAAATGGCGCTTCATAATAGGGATGTGAATCGGCATCCCGTCCAGGTCAAAATCCTAACTCTCCGAAACATCCAACACTCGGGAGTTTTCTACAACCAACGCATCCCCAAAGAGGAAGACCGGTTTCAGATACTTCCCGTCAGACTGCCCATAGCTTATCATATCAACAAGGAACTGAAAGGATTGAACCCTGATGGCATTTAGTCGTTCCAAAGGTTCATCAACAAGTAGCTGTTCGGACACTTGATGAACTAAGTCATCCCGATGAACGCCCGAGGCAAACTGACGCGAGCCTACCAAAAGTTCTTCCGCAGGATTCACGGGCAGATTCACTAGAAAAAGATAAAAGAAACAAGGTCAGAAGATAGACAAAAAACAGAAGCATTTGAAAGATTATTGGAGTCTATACGGCTCGGGTCGCCACAGCCTCATGCGGCTCATCAGCAGATAGGTCCATACGGCTCTGCGCGTCATAGCCCCATGCGACTCTGAATTAACCAAGTCCGTACAACTCAGATTCAGAAGGGTTTATAGATTCATGCGGCTAAGCCCGACTCATACAAACCGCTGCGGCTACAAACCATCAAGTTCATGCGGTTCAAAAGTGAGCAACGCTTATGCGGCCCAAGTCGAAAACACACATGCGGCACTGATCGAATGTGACAAGCTCATGCGGCCATAATGGGCGAAGTGCTTATGCGGTCACATCGATATGTCTCGTATATGTGGCTTGTGCATAAAGTATGCAACAGAGCCATGGCAGCAGTTAGGGTTTTTCGGAGTGACCCCCTTACCAGCGATGGGCGGGTGAACATCAGGATGGACAGCGCCTACAGCAGCCGGCGGAGGAGCGACTACATTCGTCGCTGCAGTCGCCGTAGCAGCAACTGCCTTGCCCTTCGCGGCCTTCGATGCAGCAGATCTCTTGGGAGCTATGGTCGATGGATGAAGAAGGAAAACGAAGAGCGAAGTTGGCAACAGGGAATTCAAGCTAAGAAAGGAGGTAAAGAAATCCCCAAGAGCTGAAAAACTCCTATTTATAGGCGATCCATAAAGTAGAAAGACGCCTCGGATTACGCGCCGCCTCCAAAAATAAAGGCGAGAACGCTTCGGTCAAGGCAAAACCGACCCTTGGGATCCTTCCCCAAAAGGCGGCGTCAAATCAAATCGAAGGCAATTAATGAAGATTTGCTCACGTGGTCAGGGCGCGTGGCGAAGAGCCTATGCGGCCAGAAGAATCTATGCGGCCGAGATGCTAATGCGGCCAGGAAGCTCAGGTAAACAGAACATCCTATGCGGCATGAACGGGGCCATGCTTCTTATTCAAAGTGTTTCAATTTTACAAATTGAAAACTTTGAAGGGGGTCCTGTAGAAGTATGGAAAATATTCGAATAAAGACATAAATGGCCCATGCGGTTTTTGGGTAGCAAGTCTATGCGGCTCATACTGGAGTTGCCCTATGCGGCCCAAAAGAAGACCCTCAGACTCATGCGGCTCGGGGATGAATACGGTTTAGCAGGAATATGCGGCTCAATTGACGACACGTGTGACCCCCCCCCCCCCACAGTTGGCCACTGGAGTAATGGCCTCATTTAATGCTCTGACACGACTCGATGGCTGTCTCTGACATAAAGTATCATAATGGCTCTGCCATAATGACAGACTCTTCGGGAAAAGAAGAAAATCTCTGACCCGATCTGACAAAAATCCTAGATTGCCACATGGCAAAAGTCTCATGCGGCTCGGATAGAGAACAGCTTCATGCGGCTCATTGAGGAATCATTCTAATATGATTAACAAAAATCCGCCATATGCGGTCCACCCATAGCCCGGTCTATGCGGCTCAACACCACGCTAATTCATGCGGCCCACAGAAACTATGCATATGCGGCTCATGGAGAGATCGTCCCCTGCGGCTCGCAAAGATTATGCATATACGGCTCATGGAAAGTTCGTCCCCTGCGGCTCGATGAGGCATTGACTCATGCGGCTCACGAGGAGTATCCCCCTGCGGTTCAAGTGTTGGTCACCCTATGCGGCCCTGGCAGGATCTTCAATTAAAAAACGTGGCACTGAAGATGCAACAGAATCCCAACGAGAATATTCGACATCATCATCATAATTGCCGAGATCAGGGCATATCATTCATCATTAAGCCAATAGGACACGTGGCGAGCAATCAAATATTGGCATAATCAATCACGAAGATTTAAAGCAGTCAGCATTAACTGCTCATAAGATTTGGTGCTATCCGCATTAGTGGTCGAGATTCATTATGATCAGGATCAAGGGCCCAGATAGAATGAAGGAGCGTCGACATTCTAAACAGATAATCAACAACAAACCCTAATGATCCTACCCCACTCTTATAAATAGCCAGCATCATTCCCATGTAAAAAAGGTCGGCAACAAAAGAATAAAAAAATAAGAAGAGAGAGATCTACACAGAGATAGCTCCCCCTTTTCTTGATAATCACAGAGAGAGAGAAGTCAGGAGAGCAACCCGAGGAGAGTAAGGAGAGCCTTTCTTCGTCAACGCCGAACAGATCTTCTCCGAGCCAAGGCTGCATACCGATCGTCCAAGGAGTAAGACAGAGCGGCCGTCACTTTCCCGATCCTCTATCGTCACCCCCCCAGAATCAAAAATAAACAATCGTACTTAGTCTGTTGTACCTAGGTTTTCGTCCCTAGGCTTTCTTTGTACGAGCGAGTTTGTATTATGAGTCAAAGTTCAGTCCTCCGATAATTGTTCTGTTCTTTTACAATCAATGGCAAACAACTGGTGACTAATAGTTGACTTTTAGTCAACTGTCCAAGTTAAATGGAATTTGGAACTAAATTGGGTAAAGTGTTGACCCATAGTTGACTTTTAGTCTAAAAAGTCAACCGTGGTCAACCGGGTCCAAAACTAGGTTTAGACGGCTAAATCTGCTTATTACCAACCTATACAATCCATATCCAAGTCCATCTTGGACTTGGAAACTCGAATCTTGGCCGTGGGCCAAATCCCTATTTTACCCTTTTTAAGGATAAAATTCTACCCTCGGCGATAATCCCGTTAGCCTACCTACGCTAGTTATTATGACCCGATCTCCCTAGGGTAGTAGGGTACTATCCTATAGGTTCGTTATCTACCATAATACCTAAGTAAAGTAGACGTCTAGTCCACCTTACGGCCCGTTGCAGATATCTCTCGAGATACGCACTGACACGGCGCGATACCGGCGCCCTACGATCCCGATTTCCACTCGGGAGCTTACCCGCAAAATCTAAATCACGTAACCTAGGCCTATGTCAAGTTTCATCGCGATCCGATGCTCCGGGCTCAATCTCGCCCTCTAACTCGATTTCTAACAAAACCTTCTCTTTTTACTCTCGTTCTAACTCTCCTCTTGGATTCTCGATTTTAGTTCTCCTTCTTTTCTACTTCTCTAATCTTCTTCTTCTTCTCTAATTCCTCTTCTACCCCTCCTTCCTATTCTTCTTCAATTCCCTTGCTTCTCTAATTTTCCTCTTCTCTAATTCTAAATCCTAACTTCCTTCTTTCTATTTCTAAACTCTTTTCCTTCCTCTTCTTTCTAATTTCCTTATCTATTCTTCTCTATATAATCATATATATATATCTATATATATATACTTACATATATACTAAATGGGGGGGGATTATAGTGTATACAGGGGTCACAGGGGGGGGTTTATGAGCTGCTAGCTGCTGCTGCAGCTAGCCCTGCTGCTGCTGCTGCTTAAGATGCTGCCACTGCTGCTGCTTAAGCTGCTGCCACTGCTGCTTGCTAATGCAGCAGCTGCTGCTTGCCCTCTTCCTTCTTCTCCTTCTACTTCTCCTACTTCACTCCCTCCTCTCTTTATATATATATATATATATATATATATATATATATATATATATATATATATATATATATATATATATCTATATATCTATCTATCTATTTCTATATATATATATCCATATATCTCTACACCTATACACACACACATATATACATATATACACACACACACATATACATATTAATATACATACATATACATATTATATATACATACATATATATATATATATACAAATACACATATACCTATATATATATATATATATATATATATATATATATATATATATATATATATATATATATATATATATATATATATATATATATATATATATTTATATCTATCCACAACCACACACACAACCACACACACAACCACACCACCACTCTCATCCTCTCCTCCACCACTCTCTACACACACACACAAATACATATATACATATATATTCCTATATACATATCTATACATACACACACATATATATATATATATATATATATATATATATATATATATATATATATATATATATAAAAATATATATATATATATATATATATATATATATATATATATATATATATATATATATATATATTATATATATATATATATATACCATTTACATATAATCTCCTTAATTAACCACTTAACCAAAATTCTAGGGAGAAGCCTATAAAATAGGGCAAAGTGTAGAGAATTGAATTCTCTACACTTAATGTAAATGACAAAAATGAAAAGGAGAATTAATGAAGGGTTTTAATGGCATACCTAATTGGTTGGAGAGAGAACTTGGAGAGAAAGAATTTGAGGAAGAAGAAATTACTTTGTGGAGAAGTAACAAAAAGGGGGGGGGGGGACTTAGCCTTGGCCGGCCACTCCACCATGGGCTATTGGGTTGGGATCCAATAGCCCACAACCCCTTAACCCTAGTTTGGTTCAATTTGTAATCGGGTTGGTTCGGTTTGATTTCGGTTTGATTCTAAATACAAATTAAGCCTCTAAAATGACTAATTAAGTCATGGAAAATAGGTTAATAATTTCTAGCCTATTTATGATGGTACATGGGCTAAGCCCAGCTAGTATGGGGGTCCCACTAGGGTCCAGGCTACCCGGGTCTCCAAATTGGGTCCGAATTGGATAAAATTCAAACCGACTCAAATAAATTCCTAAAAATCATATAAAATCAAATAAAATTTCTAAAATACTATTAAACTTGAAAATGACGAAAATACCCCTAATTTGAAAAACTGGGGGTGACAAATCTACCCTCCTTAAAAATTTCGTCCTCGAAATTGAATGAGGACTAACACTGCAATCATGAACAGAACAAGGAAAGAAAAAGAAAGAATTTTACCTCAAGGCTCGAAGAGATATGGGAATCGCTCCCGCATGTCGTCCTCCCTCTCCCAGGTGGATTCACCTGGAGAGTGGTGTCTCCATGCAACGCGAACCAAGGGAATGACCTGGTTCCGGAGCACCTTCTCTCTTCGGTCCAAGATCTCGACCGGCTTCTCTGGATAGCTGAGTGTCGGTCCCACCTCGATCTTAGAGTGGTCTAAGACGTGACTGGGATCTGCCACGTACCGTCTCAGCTGCGACACGTGGAACACACTGTGCACTCCCTCTAGCACGGGCGGTAACTCCAGTCGGTAAGCCACTGCACCGACCCTGCCCAGGATACGGAATGGTCCGATATATCGTGGACTAAGCTTCCCGCCGCCACCAAAACGAATCGTGCCACGCGTCGGAGAAATCCGCAGAAAGACAAGATCATCAACCTAGAACAAAACACAAGACTTAGAGCTTGATCTAAAACAATCACAATCAGACTCAAATACTAGAAAAATCTAAACTATACCTCAAACTCCAATGGCCTCCGGTGGCTATCGGGCCAATGCCGCTGCCTATCCTGCGCCACCCGAAGTCTATCTCTGATAACCCTGACCTTCTCTGCAGCATCTACCACCATCTCTGGGCCAAGCAAAACCCTCTCACCGACATCATCCCAAGACAAGGGAGTACGGCACCTCCGTCCGTATAGAGCCTCGAAAGGTGACATCTCTATACTGGCTTGGTAGCTGTTGTTGTAAGCAAACTCTACCAAGTGAAGGTGGTCCTCCCAAGATCCCTCGAAGTCCAAGACACAGGTACGCAGCATATCCTCGAGGGTCTGGATCGTCCTCTCCGACTGCCCGTCTGTCTGGGGGTGATATGCTGTACTGAACTTGAGCGATGTGTCCAAGCTAAGCTGTAAACTCCGCCAGAAGTGGGAAGTGAATCGGCTGTCCCGATCCGAGACTATACTCACTGGCACCCCGTGTAATCGGACTATCTGCCGCACATACATCTCGGCCAACCTCTCCGTCGATAAACCCACTTTGGATGGCAAAAAGTGGGCCGATTTGGTCAATCGATCAACAATGACCCAAATCGCATCCTTCCCTCCTGGAGAGCGCGGAAGCCCAGATACAAAGTCCATAGTGATATGCTCCCACTTCCACTCAGGAATGGGTAGTGGCTGGAGCAATCCACCGGGTCTCTGCCTCCCGGCCTTCACCTGCTGGCACACTAAACACCTCGACACGAACTGAGCCACCTCACGCTTCATGCCATACCACCAAACATGCTGTCTCAAGTCTCTATACATCTTGTTGGCTCCTGGATGCATAGAGTACTGAGAACGGTGCGCCTCCTGAAGAACCTCCTCCCGAAGTCCTCCGCTCGGCACGCACAATCTGGTACCATGCCTCAACGACCCATCCCCTGCTAAAGAGAACTCATCCAACAGTCCTATCTGGACCTGCTCCCTGATGACCCTCAGAGCCTCGTCCTCAAACTGAGCTGCCCTGACTCTCTCCATCAGCTCCGACTGTACCTGCAGACCCCACATCTGTGCCTCGAACCCAGAAACTATCACCTCTATGCCCAAGCTCTCCAGATCTGCCAGAAGGTGACGATCCATCGTCAAATACATGGCCACGGGATACCTGCTCAAAGCATCCGCGACCACGTTGGCCTTCCCCGGATGGTACTGCAAGGATATATCAAAATCCTTCATCAGCTCTAACCATCGCCTATGCCTCATATTCAGCTCCTTCTGGGTAAACACGTACTTCAAGCTCTTGTGGTTAGTATAGATCTCCACACGCTCTCCGTACAGATAGTGTTTCTACATCTTCAAAGCAAAGATGACCGCTGCCAGCTCCAGATCGTGGGTAGGGTAATTCCTCTCATGAGGACGTAACTGCCTAGATGCATAGGCAATTACTTTCCCGTGCTGCTGAAGCACACAACCCAAACCCCGTCCCGAAGCATGACTGTAGATCGTATAACCACCAGATCCAGATGGCAGCGTCAAGATAGGAGCTGTAGTCAACCTCGCCTTCAGCTCCTCGAAGGCGGCCTGGCACTCATCGGACCAAAGAAACTCCTCGTCCTTCCTGGTAAGGCGGGTCATCGGCTGGGCAATCCTGGAAAAGTCCTGCACGAACCTCCGGTAGTAACCTGCCAGACCCAGAAAACTCCGAACCTCTGCTACTGAGCTCGGCGTCGACCAGGACTCCACCACAGAAATCTTCTTCGGATCCACTGAAATCCCCTCGCCAGAGACAACATGGCCTAGGAACTCCACGCGATCCAAGAAGAACTCGCACTTGGACAGCTTCCCATACAGCTGCTCCCTCCTGAGAGTGTCCAACACAATCCTCAGGTGCTCCTCGTGCTCCTCTGGTGTCTTCGAGTAGATGAAAATGTCATCAATGAAGACCACCACGAGCTTGTCAAGGTACTGGTGAAATACCTTGTTCATCAAGTTCATGAATATCGTCGGGACGTTGGTCAACCCAAACGGCATGACGGTATACTCATACTGGCCATAGCGGGTCCGAAAGGCAGTCTTCGGAATGTCATCCCGCTTCACCTTCAGCTGATGGTACCCGGTACGCAAGTCAATCTTCGAGAACACCCTCGCACCGCTCAACTGGTCGAACAAGTCATCAATCCTCGGCAGAGGATAATTGTTCTTGATGGTAAGGTTGTTGAGCGCCCTGTAATCAATGCACAGACGTACCGTACCATCCTTCTTGGGGACGAAAAGAACTGGCGCGCCCCAAGGTGAAGAACTAGATCGAATAAAGCCCTTGTCCTCCAGCTCGTCGACCTGTCTCTTCAGCTCTGCTAACTCACTGTTGTTGATTCTATAGACGTGCTGGGAGATAGGCTCAGCACCCGGCACTAGATCTATAGAAAACTCAACATCACGATCTGGCGGCATCCCGGGCAGCTCCTCGGGAAAGACATCCAAGAACTCAGCAATGAGTGGATGTGGCAACACCGGCCCCGCCAACAATGCTCCGTAGAATCCATCTCCCTGCTCCACTGCACCCCTGGTGAACTCATACTCCGGCTCTCCCGGCGGCCTAAATAGAATTCTGCCCCCTCTGCAGTCGATGCTAGCGTGGTACGTGCTCAACCAATCTATTCCGAGTACCACATCGTAACTCAGAAGTGGCATTACGAGCAGACACGCACTCAGCTTCCGGCCTCTCAAAGAAACTCTCCGCCCCTTGCAAACATTATTAACTAGGATGATGCCATTCCCAGTCATAATCTTGCAAGTCCTACCCAGATATTCAGCAATAATATTGTGCCTAAGAGCAAAAGAAACAGACACAAAACTGTGCGTAGCACCAGAATCAAATAAGGCCAAAGCTGGAAAAGAATCGAGCAGAATAGAACCTGCGACAACATCCGCAATAGGCTCCACCTCCTCGGCTGCAAGAGTAAAGGCTCTACCCTGACCACCCCTCTGCTGGCGGTGCTGAACGAACTGCTGCTGCTGAGTCGGAAGCGGACCTCTCTGCTGAACTACCGGCACACTAGCTGGTGCCCTCTGAACGGGTGCCCTCTGAGCTGCTCCAGCTGCACGGGGGTTCTTGGGACACTCCCGCATCTGATGCCCAGCGACACCGCAAAAGAGACACAGCCCCAGCCTCCTCCTACAGAACTCGAAGAGGTGATCGGGCTTCTTGCAGAAGTGGCACGGCGGATCATCCTGCCCCGGACGCTGCTGACTCCTCTGGACAGACGCTCTGGCCTGCCCCTGCTGCTGGTGATGCTGGAACGACTGATGCTGAAGCTGAGGGCGCTTAGCAGGCCCTGCGCTGCTACTGGCCCCCGAAAACAAATCTCGATCCCTCTTCGGCTTCAAGCCCCACTCCCTCTCCACCTTCCGAGCCTCCGTATAAACCTCTGCATATGTCGCATAGAAGGAAGGGATCAGGATCTTGATATCCCATGTCAATCCCTCCCGGAAGCGCTCCGCTTGGACCACCGGGTCACTCACCATGTACTCGGCATATCAGCTCAGCCGGTCGAACTCCGCCGCATACTCCTCTACGGTCATACTGCCCTGCTGCAGGTTCTGGAACTGCCGCACCAGGCCAATCTTGTCCGTGGGGGAAAAGAACTTCTCTCTGAACAGGGCCCGAAACTCAGCCCAAGTATGGCCCTCTTCTGCAAGAGCCGACTCGTTCCAGAACCATGTCCGGGCAATATCTAACAACTGCAACCCAACCGCCTCGACCCTCAGGTCGGCTGCCAGGCGGCAGGCCCCCATCTGGCGCTCGATATCCTCGAGCCAGTCATCAGCATAAATAATGCCCTCAGTCCCCTTGAAATCCCTCGGACCAAGCTTCTTGAAAGCCTGGATATCCCCGATCTTCGGTTGCTGCTGCTGAACCTCCCTCTGTGGAGCCTGACGCTCCACTGCCGCCATAGCCAATCTGTGTGCATCCTCCATACCCTGGCGCATGGCCTCTGTCTACCTCAACTGAGCCTCGTGCTGAGCCCGCTGGGACTTAAGCACCTGGTGGAAGAACGCGAGCATCTGCCCCATGTCTGTGGGCAGAGGAGGCAATGGAGGAATAGCTCCCATCATCACCGGAGGGGTCCCCTGCTGAGGAGGAAGAACGCCCCCGGCAGCTCCCGCTGTAGCCCCCGGCACTACGGGAAGAGCACCCGCAATGGCCCCAGGGACGGTCATCGAGGTAGCTGGAGGAGTACCTCTGAGAGCCCCAACAGAAGTCCCATCAGCCGGGGAAGTGACCGGATCCTGTCCGCCAGAGGTGGCAGACCTCTCCGTCTCCCCGTGCTCCTTGCCAGGAGAATGAGTCATCAATATCCTGGAGACAAATTGAGAAGAAGATATCAATATGGCACATGAAGGCAATATCAAAGGAGGACAGCTAGAAAGCAGTAAATCAATATCAAAGACGGTAAGCAAGATAAGCAAGGAAAGATCCTACTGTGATTGAGCACTCTTAGCCTACTACTTCCTATGGGTAACACAGGCTCGTAGTCAACACTCTAAGACGAGTGCCGCTACGACATCGCACTAATTGCGACTTCAGGACCTGCGTGGGCCACCACTAAAACGTGTCACGACCCGCACCCTCTACAAGGGCACGTGACGCGACAAAGCCCAGCCCTCACCGGAAAAACGGCGTGGAACGCTGTGTATTTTCTAGTCTGACAACAGTTTATATATATAACAAAACCTGTCGAGAATATAGTCAACTCCGAACGAAGGACAAGAAATGAATATATATAATGCTCAATCACAACTCTAAGACGAAAAGTAAAGACTGAAAGATAAAGACAACAAGACGATAAAATATAACCTGTCAAGTCCAGATACAAATAATATACAAGTCCAGTCTCTAAATACAGTCCAATATAATACAGACTCAAAAGTAATACAGTCTCAAAAAGTAACTGGATACTAAGTCCAGTACAAAGACCTACTCTAAACTATACAAGTGGTATGGTCTCGTCAGGCGGAGCTACGCCCTGCGGGACCAAATCTAGGCCCACTACGTCGTCCGGACCGTAGTAGGTACTGCAATCTCCCTCGTCGACATCTGTAATATTTTATCAACAGTCCAGTCAGGATGGAACGAGTACATATATCTCATAACAGATCTCAAGATAGAATAAAAGCTATAAGACTGTAAATAGAGCATATACAATGAATCATGGAGTGTACATGTCTGTATCATGGCATGGTAAGCTGTAAAGCTAGAGCTAGAACAAGAAAATAGAACGGAATCATGGCATGTACACAATCAAGGTAAGCTATATATCCAATGTGTGTGAGTAGTAGTTTCGGCTTGTGATCGGCTTGGGTACCTGTCGAGAATCGGCCTGGCAAGTCATAAGTGCGGTATATGACTCACACTGTTCGAAAATGCGGGATGGATCTGATCACAGGCCTACGCTACTACTCCCCCTACCCCAACTGGTAGAATGGATCCAAACAGGACACGTCACTGCACGGGATTCTAATGAGAAGGTAGCTAGCCTTCTCTAGAATCAGTGACCACATATTGAGCAAGAGCTACAAGGGAGCTTGCACAATACAACCCAACCTAAGAAGGAGAAAATATCTCTCATCGGGATTCAAGAATACCAATCCGTGAGAACCATGTGTCGGGAATAAGCATATCAATACTAAGTACATGAATCATAACAGTTATCATAAATTGGGAATAAGTATCAGAGAATGTACTCGCCTGTAAGATGATAAAATATGTCGACCGGATCAACTGCAGTGTCTCGAGGACCTATAGAGAACAAGACGTATCAATACTATATTTAGGAAGTAAAGTTAAATCAAATTAAATCCTATTTAATCATTCTAGGTCAAGACATGTCTAGTCGGGTCAATCTTGGTCATGGGAGAACATTAGAAGTCAATCCAAATCAAACTAGGTCGAAAACTGGCTTACCGTTGACTTTTGGTCAACGGGTCAACTCTGGTCAACTCTAGGTCAACTCTAGGTCAATCCTAGGTCACTGGTGACTAATAGTTGACTTTTAGTCAACTGTCCAAGTTAAATGGAATTTGGAACTAAATTGGGTAAAGTGTTGACCCATAGTTGACTTTTAGTCCTAAAAAGTCAACCGTGGTCAACCGGGTCCAAAACTAGGTTTAGACGGCTAAATCTGCTTATTACCAACCTATACAATCCATATCCAAGTCCATCTTGGACTTGGAAACTCGAATCTTGGCCGTGGGCCAAATCCCTATTTTACCCTTTTTAAGGGTAAAATTCTACCCTCGGCGATAATCCCGTTAGCCTACCTACGCTAGTTATTATGACCCGATCTCCCTAGGGTAGTAGGGTACTATCCTATAGGTTCGTTATCTACCATAATACCTAAGTAAAGTAGACGTCTAGTCCACCTTACGGCCCGTTGCAGATATCTCGAAGATTTCGAGATACGCACTGACACGGCGCGATACCGGCGCCCTACGATCCCGATTTTCACTCGGGAGCTTACTCGCAAAATCTAAATCACGTAACCTAGGCCTATGTCAAGTTTCATCGCGATCCGATGCTCCGGGCTCAATCCGCCTCTAACTCGATTTCTAACAAAACCTTCTCTTTTCTCTCGTTCTAACTCTCCTCTTGGATTCTCGATTTTTTCTCCTTCTTCTCTACTTCTCTAATCTTCTTCTTCTCTAATTCCTCTTCTACCCCTCCTTCCTATTCTTCTTCAATTCCCTTGCTTCTCTAATTTTCCTCTCTAATTCTAAATCCTAACTTCCTTCTTTCATTTCTAAACTCTTTTCCTTCCTCTTCTTTCTAATTTCCTTATCTATTCTTCTCTATATAATCATATATATATATATCTATATATATACTTACATATATACTAAATGGGGGGGGGGGGTTTATAGTGTATACAGGGGTCACAGGGGGGTTTATGAGCTGCTAGCTGCTGCTGCAGCTAGCCCTGCTGCTGCTGCTTAAGCTGCTGCCACTGCTGCTGCTTAAGCTGCTGCCACTGCTGCTTGCTAATGCAGCTGCTGCTGCTTGCCCTGCAGCTGCTGCTGCTTGCCCTCTTCCTTCTTCTCCTTCTACTTCTCCTACTTCACTCCTCCTCTCTTTATATATATATATATATATATATATATATATATATATATATATATATCTATATATATATATCTATCTATATATCTATCTATCTATTTCTATATATATATCCATATATCTCTACACCTATACACACACACATATACTATATACCACACACACCATATACATATTATATACATACATATACATATTATATATACATACATATATATACACAATACACATATCCTATATATATATATCTATATATATATATATATATATATATATATATATATATATTATATTTATATCTATCCACAACCACACACACAACCACACCACCACTCTCATCCTCTCCTCCACCACTCTCTACCACACACACAAATACATATATACATATATCCTATATACATATCTATACATACACATATATTATATATATATATATATATATTATATATATATATATATATATATAATATATATATATATATATATATACCATTTACATATAATCTCCTTAATTAACCACTTAACCAAAATTCTAGGGAGAAGCCTATAAAATAGGGCAAAGTGTAGAGAATTGAATTCTCTACACTTAATGTAAATGACAAAATGAAAAGGAGAATTAATGAAGGTTTTAATGCATACCTAATTGGTTGGAGAGAACTTGGAGAGAAAGAATTTGAGAAAAGAAATTACTTTGTGGAGAAGTAACAAAAAGGGGGGTGGGACTTAGCCTTGGCCGGCCACTCCACCATGGGCTATTGGGTTGGGATCCAATAGCCCACAACCCCTTAACCCTAGTTTGGTTCAATTGTAATCGGGTTGGTTCGGTTTGATTTCGGTTTGATTCTAAATACAAATTAAGCCTCTAAAATGACTAATTAAGTCATGGAAAATAGGTTAATATTTCTAGCCTATTTGATGGTACATGGGCTAAGCCCAGCTAGTATGGGGGTCCCACTAGGGTCCAGGCTACCCGGGTCTCCAAATTGGGTCCGAATTGGATAAAATTCAAACCGACTCAAATAAATTCCTAAAAATCATATAAAATCAAATAAAATTTCTAAAATACTATTAAACTTGAAAATGACGAAAATATCCCTAATTTGAAAAACTGGGGGTGACACAAAACACCAATTCCTGAACCAAACCAAACCACCATAGCCCATTGAGAACTTCTGTCCCAAGGGAGAGAGAGTTTGGGCCGAACTTTGCCTAAGGCAGAACTCGGGCAGAACTCTGTCCCCTAAATTTCTGGAACCTAATTTTTAGGAACACCTTGATCTAAGCTGTCCAACGTTCAAATTTTTGAATATATATTTGAGACAGAATTCTGGCCAAATTCTGCCTCCCATGACTAGTATATATAGGGCTTGAATTCCTCATTTCAAATCATCCCTTACCTTCAAATATTCAAGCCTTCTAAGCTCTACTACTCCAAGCCTTACTCTTCCAATCTACTAGCCACAAAACTTCCTAAGCTCCAAGGTGCTCAGTGCAATTCAGCTAGAAGTTCTTTGCAAGAGTTTAAAAGAAAGTCACTTGAAAAATTTCAAGTTTCGCATTTGTGAAGTCAAAGTAGCAAGCGCTTCCAAAGCTCGTGTCTGTAAAAAAATTGCGTGCTCTTCTGAGTAAAGGCACGTGTGTACCCTATTTCATAAATAGTGGATTTCAATTCTGAACGAGAGTTTTTAGGCCTGGACTAGTCGTCCACGAGAAAAACCAGGTTAAATCGCTGTGTTTTCTATGCTCTTCTAATCTCTTTTAATTTTCGCTTTACTACTCTGAACTTATTCTCTTGATAGTTTCTTTTGGACTTGGCATAGAGTTGAATTTTAAATTGATTATTTTGGACACAGACTCTATCACCCCCTTCTAGAGTTGCCTACACGTAACTTCAGGAGGGACGGAAGTTTCGTCATTTGTTTTTTATTGTATCAAGTTGATACATCGAAGTTGAGGACATTATGTTGAAAAAATAAAATAGTTGACGATATCAAATTATAATTTAGCTTATATTTAATCATAATTGAAAAATGCAATAAATATTGTTTTAAATCTTTAATAGAACAAATTAAATTTTTTTAATTTTTTTTCTATAAGTAATATCTAATTATTCATATTAAATTTAATTAATAAATATAAATAAAATATTTTGAAACAAAAACTTCTACAATATATATATATAACTCTAGCCTAGTTGTTAAGTTAGATGCATGCGGTTTGCGTGGTCAGGAGATCGATTCATGTTGAAAGCATTCGCCATATATATAAATTTTTTTTTTATAACACAAAATTAAATTTAAGATTTGCTGAATATCTACCGTTAGGTTGCTGACCCAACTGCCTTCCTGGTCCATGTCAACCTGCTCCCACTGGAAGACACGTGGAGCCACCACGAGGAAAATACCCGCCTCTGCCCAAACGCTCTGGACGGCCGCCTCGCGCTCAACTCAATCGTAGACTCTCTTCTCCGTCTTTATCGTCACAACAATCTCTCTTTCTAAAATAAAATCAACAAATTCCCACCCACCCCTATATATAGACTCATCCACAAGCTCTCAGTCTTCCACTCCAAAATAACACACGCACAACACCTTTTATGGCAATGGGTGGTGGATGGAACAGAGGCCCACTCCTCGGCCGAGGCTCCACCGCCACGGTCATCCTCGCGTCCGCCAACGACACCGGCGACCTCTTCGCTGTCAAGTCGGCGGACCTCGCGTCTTCCTCTCCGCTGCAGCGGGAGCACAGAATCCTCTCCTCTCTCGACTGCGACAACGTGGTGTCGTGTCTCGGACACGACCTCGACCTCTCCGCCGGCCGCTACAACCTCTTCCTGGAGTACGCCCCCGGGGGGTCTCTCGCCGACGAGGTCGCCAGCCGCGGCGGCAAGCTCGCCGATCTCTCGGTTCGCTCTCGCCTGCGGGAGGTCCTCACCGGCCTCGCCTACCTGCACTCCAGGAGGATCGTCCACTGCGACATCAAGAGCCGGAACATACTCATCGGCTCGGACGGGCTCGCGAAGGTCGCGGACCTCGGCTGCGCGAAGCTCCTGGACGAGGAGGAGGAGGGGGACCGGAGGCCGCAGCTGAGCGGGACGCCGATGTTCATGGCGCCGGAGGTCGCCAGGGGGGAGCGCCAGGGGCCGGAGGCCGACGTGTGGGCCGTCGGGTGCGTGGCGGTCGAGATCGCCGCCGGACGCGCCCCGTGGCCGGGCGCGTCCGACGCGATCGCCCTCCTGCACCGGATCGCCTTCTCCGAAGACGTTCCGGCGGCGCCCGAGCGGATGTCGGACGAGGGGAAGGACTTCCTCAGCAGGTGCTTGAGGAGGGACCCTCGCAGAGGTGGTCCGCCGCCCAGCTGCTCGCGCACCCCTTCCTGCAGAATTTGGAAAAGGAGCGTAACTGGACTTCCCCGAAAAGTATTCTCGATCAGAGCATCTGGGAGTCATTAGAAGAGGTCGACGACGACGACAACAAGGAGGAAGCTACGGTTGCGTGCCTCGTCGCACCACGACGAATGATTGCCGAGCTAGTCGGCAGCAGCGGTCCGAATTGGACATGGGACGAGAATTGGTTAACCGTCAGGACCGACGACGACGACGACGAGGGAAAATCAAGAAGAAGCTCTATGGTTGGTGATGGATCAGTAACTCTTGAATTCAACAATGCAATTATTGGTAATCAGAAGACTCTGTCTACGCTCACGCTCATCGCACCGACGACGACGACCACCACCACCACCACCACGACCACCACGACGACGACCTCCGGTCCGGTCAAGAGGATCGTCGTCGTCGTCGTCGAGATGTTGTAACTGAAAGAATGTTCGGGCATTTCAATCTGCTCGATCACGGATCGAGTTCGACGAACTCTACTTGTGTTAACATTGGTCGATTCAATACTGAACTTACTAAAATTTTTAGTTGGTCTGATTGCTTTGTTTTCTTAACCTCTGCTGGTTTGTTTTTACGGTTCGACCGGCAGAAGCAACCTATGGTTCCACAAGCCTAATCATATATTTAGACGGCCAGTCCACACCGCAATTGGAGAGCCGAACAGTGGGTAGGTTGTTTGATGTTAATCCAGTCCAAAAAAAAAAAAAACTACTGGTTCGCAGGTCCAGTTCACCGACTGATCTGGTTCGTTTTCAAATCACTGATGGACAGAAAAATTAGGAGTGAGCATTATTCGATTTTGGATCGAAATCGAATCGAACTGAATATATATATTTTTTTTTTTAACTTGGCCATCTAATATTTTTTTTTAAACAGCAAACAACTGAATATAGATTCAATTTGGTTTGAAAGAAAGAAAAAAAATAGATACGGTTTCGATTTTGAACATACTAAAAAATTTTATTCGTTTGGACCAAATCAAAAAAAGCTAATAAGACTTGTGCAATTATATAAATATCCACACTTATACATATTTATGATTAAAAAACATGTATATTGGAAACAATAATTTTATGTATGTATTTGAAGTCCAACTTTGACAATTTAATAATTAGTCCAACTTTTGACACAACTTTAGAATACAACAAATGTGCATAAAAATTATAAATTTAATATAATTTAACTACAATTCCAACTTTAGTTTTGGTTTATTAAATAATACAAGTATTCCAATCGAATAGACCAAATAAATCTTATAGTTTATTCAGTTTGGTTTCGATTTTAGCTATTTTCGACATTTTGGGTTTGGAATTTTAGAATTTCAGTTTATTCGGTTTTGGTTATTCCAATTAGGTTGAAACCTATAAATGCTCCATCTGATGCACACCTTGGAGCTGTACTTGGTGTAGTCTGTCATAAAAGAGCTACCAGAAATTTCACCTAACCATGAGGAGAGGAGAGGAAGGAGAGGAGATCGCTTGCAAGCAACCACGTGGTTTGCAACATTGCAGCAGATGATTTTCTACACATAGGCCCGCTCCATCCCCACTCACAGCTCACACTCATGGATCTCAACCAGTTCGATACATGAAAGTGGTAGGTCAAGCATCCCTTCCTTTCTACGGTTCTGGCCAATGAGCGAACGTAGGTTCTTAGATGCGTTCACCATCAACCTAATAATCTGTCTCGATCCAACTAATCCTCTTCGGCGCTGGCCTAGGGGTGAGTATTCGGTTTATTCGGTTCCAACCGAACCGAATAACCGAAACCGAATAAGCAAAATCGAAATCGAACCGAATTGGTCAATAACCGAACCGAACCGAATTAATCGGTTCGATTTTCGGTTTATTCGATTTTTGGATTTTTTTTTGTTAATATATAATAACTATATATACCTAGATATATTTATTATATACCTAGTATATACCTATATATTTAGTATATACCTATAATTAATATATATATAATTATATTATATATATATATATATAATATATATATATATATATATATATAACTAAATTTTCTTATTCGGTTTTGGACCGAAACCGAAACCGAAACCCAAACCAAATAAGAAAATCTAGTATTTTCAAAACCGAAACCGAACCGATTTTTTTTAAAACCGAACCGAATCTCTTATTCGGTTCGGTTCGGTTCGATTTTCGGTTCAAAACCGAATAATGCTCACCCCTACTAGGATGGGCTAGAGCAGCATAGGGTGGACTGGATGCAGGCTAACTCCCACAAAAAAAAAAAGAAAAAAAACTATATAGAAAACCCAATAATTTT